>QMFG01004636.1:0-10397 GCA_003314545.1 Ramaria sp. MG151 | reverse complement strand
CTCGAAGTCCGTGAGAGAGGTGGTCCAACCCTCTTCGAACCTTTAGCGTTCTTCGATGGTACCAAGGACTTGGAGGGCGGTCGCGTGTTGCTCTCGGCTCGCGAAGACTCCAACAATCTGCTCGTAGATCGTGTCACAGGCCCTTGTCCGACGCCCTTAACGGTCACTCCATCCATCGGGCTAGGACCGGGGGAAGGAAAAATGCTGAGCTTCCTAAATCCTTGTGTGACTTCAACCACACTGCGGTCAGACCCATCTTTACTGCTCTTCCCAACAGCATCGCAACTGTACACGTGTGTCGCTCTCCCACGCACGCAGATTCGTTGACAAAGCATACCGAACACACGCCACCACTGTCCCCTGCTTTCCGACGCGGGAAGATAAATGTGAGAGTTTCCAGAAAGAACAAGATGGTGCTCGTCAATCCCTGCCTCATGCCGGGGACGACACATCATCCTAACGAGCCCCCGAGCGACGACTTTGAACCCATCGAGCGTGCATAACGACAAGGCAGGGGTCACAAAGAGCCCGCAACGATTGTAGAAAGTGAGCCGAATCGTCTGCTTCACATGGTTGTAGACGATCACCACGCTGTACCACCGCTTATCTTGTTCCAGCATCGACCGACCATACGTCGCTGCCTGCTTCAGCGCCGTGCTCCATACTCCCTTGACCTCTACTGCAACATGAATGTCGCTCCATGAATATCTATCCTGGGTATTCTCCCCGTGGACAGCGACAAGGTCTGGCTTCAATGCACCTTGGCCATCGGCTTGATCCGTGATGCCCTTGTCATATTCAATGAACGTGAGTCCGGAGTGGAAGGGGCTGCACTTTCTAGCGAGCTTCACGATGTCATCGAATATGTATTTGATAACCGGGTAGTTCTTCCTTTCGTTCGACGGGTCTAGCTTGGATATGGAAGTTGAGCGGAGGTTTGGACCGCTTGTCTTGGAAGGGGAGGTGGAAGGAAAGTATCGATTGGCCAATGCATCGATGGCTTCTTCAAGTTGAAGGGCGCTGTGTTTCTCGAGGGGGTACACGCTGTCCAGGAGCGAGGGGCTTTCAAACACGGCGTCGCTTAGCTCGTGTACGAGGAGAGACATCAGCTCTGCCTGTGATCTAGGTAATGAATGCATCGATTGACTAGTAGTCTTGCTGTGTGGCGTGTCAGATGCATTGGGGATACGGAACGACGATGGGGGAACTTTGGGCTTGGGCGTGTGGGGATGGGTAGGAGCCATGGTGCACTAAAACACATCACGTGACTGCTGCACGCGATCGAGACCTCAGAGCAAATTTTTGGTCTAGGGGACTTAGGCAACAACATAAGGATGAATTAACGGCTATAACAACTTCTAACGTTCTTCATGCTAGTGATATAAGTAAAAGAGCTCAAATTGAATGAAAGATTATTGTGAACTGTACGTATTAACTCAGTGTTTGCTCGTTGAGTGCAAACTACTATATTTACCTGTACGTATTAACTACCAGAGTGTACAGGTTAGTTAAGTAAATACAAAATAGAACAACGAGTCTCTTACCTCAGTGTTTGCTCGTTGAGTGCAAACTACTGAGGAAAAGGAAAAACTACCTAGCTTTTATATTCAGGAAGACAATAAGATTTCTAAAATAAGAAAACAAAAGAATGCTCTTTGCAGCTATGCAAGAGCCATATTTGGCTAACAACAAAGCGGGGTGACACGGTTTGTCACGCTGTCGCGTCTAGACCTCCAACATTGAAGACAAAAAAAGCTGATATTGTCAAATAATTACTAATTTTTGGTCCATTAAGATGTCACTTTTTCTCATATTATGATGTAGGAGAAGAAAATAGGAATGTTCATTGAGGTGCAGCATTGACAGGTGTGCTGGTTCATTTTATTTACAATTGAGTGCTAACACAGCAGCGCGGCAATTTCTCAAGGCCCAAGCAATACACAGGGATTAGGAATTAATCTCAACAGGAGGCCCTTCAACCTCCTCCGAACTTTTAGTGCTCTTCGACGATCGCGAGGGCTCGGAGGGCGGTAGCGCGTTGGTCTCGGCTAGCGAAGCAGGCAGCAATCCGGTTTCAGATCGTGTAACAGGCCCTTGTCTGATGTCCTCAACGGTTGATTCATCCGTGGGGGTAGAAATGCCGACCATCGTAATTTCTTTTGTGACTCCAGCCATACCGTGGTCAGACCCATCTTCACTGCTCTACCCAACAGCATCGCAAGTGTACACGTGTGTCGCTCTCCCACGCACATACACTCGTTCACAAAGCGCTTTGGACACACGCCACCACCGTCCCCTGCTTTCCGACACAGGAAGGTAAATTTGAGAGCCCTCAGAATCAACAAGATGGTGCTCGTCAATCCCTGCCTCACGCCGGGAACGACACATCATCCCAACGAGCCCACGAGCGACGACTTTGAACCCATCGAGCGTGCATAACGACAAGGCAGGGGTCACAAAGAGCCCGCAACGATTGTAGAAAGTGAACCGAACCGTCTGCTGTACATAGTTGTAGACGATCACCATGCTGTACCACCGCTTATCTTGTTTCAGCATCGACAGACCATACGTCGCTGCCCGCCTCGGCGCTATGTTCCATACCCCCTCGACCTCTACTGGGGATGTCATTGAATATGTCTTTAATAACCGGGTAGTTCTTGCTTTCGTTCGACAGGTCTAGCTTGGATATGGAAGTTGAGCGGGGATCCAGATGTTGATGCAGGTTTGAACCGCTTGTCTAGGAAGGGGAGGCGGAAGGAAAGTATTCATTGGCCAGTGCGTCGATGGCTTTTTCAAGTTCACAGGCGCTGTGTTTCTCGAGGGGGTACACGCTGTCCAAGAGCGAAGGGCTTTCGAACACGGCATCGCGTAGGTTATGCACCAGCTCTGATCCCGGCTCTGATTGACTAGAGGTCATGCTGTGTGGCGTTTCGGATGAGGCGTCGTGGACAAGGAACGACGATGGGGGGACTTTGGACTAAATCATATCACGTGACTACAACACGCCATCGCGTCTGTCCTTGAGGGGGCAATATTTGGTAAGCATTCCTTTCTCCTCCATTTCGCGAATTCTTTCTTGTCGTCATATATATTGTTAAGAGATGCAGCAGCAATTAAAATTGGACACAGTGATAAAAACACTCTTGAAACAATATTGGACTCAAAAACTCAAAAACAAACTGTAGACCTGATGATATTCTATGTAGATAATGTCCTTGAATTCAAGGGGTTTAGAGCATATGTTTCTTGAAACTATATCATGAGAATATAGCCATGGAATATGCTAGGGATGTTGTTGTAATTGGGTAGAGCCTTAGTTAAATAAAAACTTTTATGATAACTGAGAGACTAAGAGACTATCAGTTTCTACTAATAAAGAACGAAATGGGAATTTTTATCTATTTTATTTTATTTGTGATGTTTTTTTGATATTTCCTTCAAGTTTGCTTGAGGCGGCTCTTAAGCGCCTAAAGTGTAATCTAAGCGAGATATAAATTCTAGCGCGGGGGATGCGCTGATGCGGAAGTAAAATGTAAGCGCTTAAAGTTCGCGTACAGTGACGCGAGCTGTGGATAGAGAGATAACTGTAACTTAACAGTTTTGAGATGAACAATGGGTTCAATAGAATGCTTGAATTGATGACGAACAGCCAGTGACGATTCATTAACAAAGCAAGCGATGTTGAGATATCAAGCAAAGATATGGAGACTGTTCTGAGACTGTGGAGGTTATACTGCCTTAGATTCTGGAGAAATTTACAAGCGTACTTATAGGGAGAGCTAGCTAGTGATTGTCCTTTGTGTTCCCAAGAAGAATATTGGGGCGATGGAGCGATTCTGGGGTTGCAGACTACATGAGGGAAAGAATGCACAAAAAATGTACTAAAACATGTTTAAAATATCTGAAACTGATCGTGAGGTGGTAGGAGTTGTGGATCATGTGTTTCACTACTATACTGAGTCAAAAGAATAAGAAAAACAATAACAGAAAATCCTGAAACTCCATTTCGAAGCTTTGGGCGCTTGTTTAAATGAAATCGAAGTGATCGGCTTCGTTCGTGGATCGGCGACGATAGGGGTGATCCAGAATGGAAATAGGAGTGTCGTAAGAGTTGCTGGAAGTGTTTTAAAGCCACGCGGGGCTCGATCGGTGGCTATTGGAGCCCGTTCGTGTCCGAAGTGCATATATGCGCACGTTCGTCCCTGCATAGGCCGGGGATCGTTGGCCAAGTGGTCCTAGAAATGTAAACAGATTATATCCTAAGGCCTGAGGCCTTGAATTCTCATTAGTGAATGTTTTTTATAGGTTTTCATTGTTTTATTCTATGCGGTGCTACTGATGCATCAGTAGATTACGTAATGTAGAGCCGCGCGATAAGAGAAAATGGAATAATAAAATAACATCTACAAGTTTCAGTTAACTAATGAGAAAGAACTTGGGATATCACCTCAGGGTAACCAAGCACTGAGGTCATCCCCCGGTATCTATTAATTATTGTACTGACTGCAGCGTGGATTTGACTGCGCCGCTCTTGCGACCCATAGGCACCCACGCAGTTTGGAATGAATCAAGAATAAATGAAAGAGAGTTCAGAATGCAAATCTGACCAACTCAGGTTTGCTGGTCTTGAACCACCGCTCTTCTTCTTCTTAGGTATAGCGGGCAAAGGATCATCACTGGGCTGTATATGAACAGAATTTGGGTTGGTAGCCTGAGTGACTGCAAAAGCATACAATTCATCAATGCCATCCAGTACCGCAAGTGTGGCCATGTGATTGAGTATGCGCCACTTGACTTCCTCTGGCATGTTTGCAATGCAGAACTGTGCAATATGGCGAGGGCGTCCACAGCTATAGCATACCCACTCACAGTTCCTTGTCTTCCCCCAATCGAAATCACCATCATTTTCATCAGCTTTCTCCTTTGAACCTGAGCCACCATGTTTTCCTTTGGCAACCAATGCAGATTCTCCATACTCCTTCTTAACTGCCATCTCTACTCCTGTCTCATTGGCCTCATACTGTTTGAGTGCTGATGCAATCTCATCAACAGTGGGGGATATCGTTCGCAGCATAAGTGCTGTGTGAACCAGAGCCCAAGACGGGTCTAATCCAATTAGGATTTTGTTGGTGATTTCAAGATTGTCCGGTTTGTGGCCAATTGCTTCATGTCTGCATGCGACTGAAAGGACTCCTTCAATAAAGATTGAGATTGAGGCAGATGGATTGTGGGTAATGGAGTAGAATTGTTGGCGGAGGAGTATCCTATTTGTTGCATTGTCCTTTTGGTACTCAGCAACAAGTTTACTCCAGGCTTCTTTGTCCGACTTTGTGGTGATAATCGGCGAACGGTAGTTGGGGTCAGTGAGAAACCATATGATGGCATAAACCTTTTGGTCAGTTTGATCCCAGGCCAAGCCCTTTTCACCTCCAGGCCTCATGCTATCAATGTGTCCTCCACAACCAATCAGCATGAAGTAGGTTTGTATCTCCTTCTGCCACTCATGCCAGTTGGTACCAGTGAACTTTGGGAGCTGAGGCATAATGGTGTGATCCATGTTGCAAGCGAGTGTCAACACAAAAAATTTCACCAACACAAAGGTTTTGTTTGACACAAAAGGCAAATCATGAAAGACAGTTTAGGTGCGACCGGGGCCCATAACCTGTTGAAAATAAACAGCAGAAAAGAGTGGTATTCGTGCCAAGTAGTATGATAACGCGAAAAGGAATGCTGTGCATCTAACTGCCTCTAGCGCTTAATTAACGTTGGACTCAACCTCTCGTCGAAATATTTCAACAGGGACATAAAATATAGGAGAAAGTCAAGAGGGCTTGCTCATATGGTAGTATTGAATTGATTAAGTGATGTTAAGTCACATCCTCCAAGCCCTTGCTATCATCGAAGAACACTAAAGGTTCAAAGAGGGTTGAACCACCTCTCACAGGCTTCGAGTGATACTGCTAGGTCGGAGTCTGATGATTCTGTGCGAATCACACAACTTGATGCGGCTATCACCTCTAGTCAGAGAGAACACCACCTACCTACCCTGGGCTCCCACCGGACAACGTGGCTCGGTGGTTTTGAAAGAATCTTGGCCATACCAGGAATGTGCAACGCTGGAAACCAATATGTTTCTGGCGGTCCGAGGCAAGCATGGGATCCCAGACCTGATTGGATCCGTCATCTACCCTGACATCTTGGATCCTTTCACCAACTTGGAGGACTATAAAGTTTGCGAAGACCTTTCAGAGGTGTACTCAAGCTTAATGGGGTCCTTTCCTAAGCCCGAACACCGTGCTCTGGTGCGCATGATATGCACCACGCAAGGCAAGGATCTTATGGGCATTGCTGAAAAGCCAGAGATGCTTGTGAAAGCGATAATCAACTTGGTGATTGGTTGGTTTCTATAGAATTTTAAGGTCAATGTTCTGATGGTAGCTGTAGGACATATGCAACTGTTTCTGGAGGGATAGTCTGCATCGGGACATAACAATTGGGAATATTTTGGCTTGGGATGAAACTCAAGAGCAGACACGAGACTTGCAAGAGAAAAACTCTCCAGTTCTTAGGAAAGGGTAAGAGATGTTGAGTTTTGAGTTTTATCTGAGGTTCATGTGATGCCATTAGCTTTGAGTTTCTTCAACCGCATCTCAAAGACTGTTTGGGATTTATTATTGATGGGGACTTGGAGATCAAATGGAAGGAAGCATGTAATCCTGGAAAACATCGCTATGTGGGCACATTTTTTAGCAGTTTCCGGTGAATGGAACCTGACACATGTTTCAGGCAACATTGTTGTTTATTTCCTATTGTGTTCTTAATGCTTGGTCATTCAGTAGATTAACTTTTCAAACAGCCATTGATTGATCTTGAATTGTTTGTGTGGGTCTTGCTGTGGGTGGCATTGCATTCGTCGAAACAGCGAACTCCCCAGGAACAAATATGGCTCAAGGGTTGGTACAGTAATTACGCCATAATGGTGGTTGATAAAAAGGTCACGATCCTCAACAATCCATAGGATGTCAGGATTTCTCTGATCTGGTCCAACCACTGCTACCCCTGTTCAAGAAATGGTTTGTATTAATCCGAGAGGCCCATACTGAGCTGGAAGCCCGATGGCCACAGTCTTGACAAAGAAGCCTGACTGTTCAATTTCTTCTCAAAATTGCAAATATTATGTCTCAAATATCACAAAGAATACCTTTAGACATCTGTCAAGTTCAGAAACTGCATAGTCGTTGGCTAGTAGAAGGATAGTGGTTCTGGTTTTCCTATCGAATTTGGCTCTCATGCGCGTGTCATGGTCTTGACCCAGCCCCTTTTTCTACGCGCCTGCAGGGGGTATATCTATTTATTCCAATGTACTTTTATTCTGTATCAGTAGTCGCTCATATTTCACTCCATCCACCCACCTGTGCCAACTGAGGTATGTTACCCATCGTTTTACTTCTATAAATGCAAATTTTACTACAATATTTCTGCAATGTACAATGTTCTTCTTATTGTGTCTAGGCCTACATGAACCAGCTAGGTTGTCCAGCATCTCAAATGACCAAAACATGAAGGAAGGGATGCCAGTTCCAGTTTAGGCCATACTAGTATATGTAAGGGCAACCCTCCTAGCGCCCAAAGGTATCTAGTAGAGGGGAAATCCAAAGATATATATATGTGTAAGAAAATACAGCAAAGGAACTCTCACCTAGTAGAGGGGAAATCCAAAGAGAAAAGTCTAGGGATCCCCACTACTAGTGAAAAAACTATATATGACTACCTAACACCCAACCAGGGGCACTCCTACGCGCTGTCAACCCTGCCCAACTTCTATCCCCATAAGGTACTTCAACCCTGACAAAGGTCAGATGTTGGGCCGAGGGTTCGGATCAGATATTCGAGTTCTACCCCGAGGTTGGCTGAGGTCTCGGGTGGTCCGAGGTTTTGGACTAGACACCCGAGACTTCGGGTTCGTACTTGGAGGCTTCGGGTCAAGTACCCGAGGCTTCGGACCGAGGTTCCCGCGCCTCGGACTTGTGCTTCGCATGTGTAGGGGCCTTGGAGATGGAGGATTTGGTGAAAACAGGTTGTCCCCTGACAGTATATTTTATACATCCGACTCTTGTTTATATCAGGCAAGGTCACAAATTGTTTGCTATGGCAAATGTCATAGGGAAATGAGTATGAATTATGGTATGGTAAACTCAAGCTTTCATGTTCAAGATGATAAGATGTCATTTGTGTTGTAGTATAAGCATGTCAGTACAAAAAAAAAAGAAAACAGACGTTGTTTCCCAGTAATAGGTGAGTAAAATGAATGATACAGAAGCAGTTTTATTCTTTCTGGATGAAAAGTGAGGTGAATGCATAATTTACTTTTTTTTTTTGGTAAATGATAGTGTCTGCTTTTCAGATAGTACTTCATTTTTCATAGGTGAAATCAAGACTCCAGACATCAGAGTGTGTTTGGGAGTGGGCAGCAACAGGGGTGATCTTCCTTGTTGTCATCATGCAGGTGTTTCAATACCAAGAAAGAAGAACCCACATGTAGGTCTAAGTTGGCTTCAACTGGTGCCAGTTTCAAGGCCAGGTGCATCTGATTAATGAGTAACTGGTAGGTTTTGGTGTGATGATGTTCATTGTTGTTTTGCTTGGTAGTGGTAGTGATATCCCATCTGAATGAAATAAAGAAATCAAAGTAAGAAGAGTAAGAAGAGACTTACATTGTAGGGGTTACTTGTGTTAGGAATATTTGCAGTCAGCATTTGTCTCCTTTATATTAGTCTAACTTTCCTTTATTCCATTATTGACTTTCTTGAAGGTTTTTCAACTTCTTGTTATCTTAGACTGTAGTGATTGGGGTAATCTCCTCTTTCTGCCTTGTTCTCAGTTTTGGAGTTTAATTTCTCTAGGTACATGAACCACAGAATCTTCCACATCTCACTTCAGTGTTTACTCTAAAGATACTGAAGTGAGTATGTGAGCTTTTCATTTTGTTTCACTTGGACTTACTATTTCTTAGTTTTGTCTAGGTTATTCTTGAATGAAATGGGTGTTTACTCTAAAGACACTGAATTTTTTCTAGTTCTACAACTTGAACAATAGCCCAACACCCGGTGAGAAAGCAATTCTGGATCTCAACAGGGTTGACTACATTACCGTTGAGGTCAATAGCATCAATGTTGCCTTTTACAAGTGGATGCCATCTCAATATTGCAAGTAGGGAACTTGTGCCATTGATCCAAAAGGAGCCACTGCTGTCTCTGTTAAAGAGTATAAATTACACTAATGACAGTCATGTGATTACTTACTGGTTTTGGAACCTTCTTGTTATAGGTAAGACACTGTTGATTGATTGGTGCTGGAGATCCAAAGTGGTGGGGTGACTGCTTGGACATGAATCAGCTTTGTCACAATCACAGTTGAGGATATTCTATTGTTTCAATCCCGAAACACAATACTCCAAAGAATTCCGAAAACCTCCTTCGGAATCTCGAATCACCCTTGCTTCAATATTTCCCACACATTTGATCCGATCAACCAATTCAGTCCAGGAAACACTTCATTAAGTGTTTAATGAAACAATCAATAACCAGGTCCAATCATAATCCTTTCTGGGAAAGAAGCACCCTGACTATTGCCATCACTATCCCCATCTTTTCAAATGAACTCCTTGATTGAGTTATTTCTATGGTGTGGAAGCTTGCAATGACATTCCATATTATCAGACTCTATGATATGAATGTTCTAGGCACTCAGGGTCACTCTCTGAAGAGTTTAGGAATGGTTAGCTCTACCCGAAGAGCCATGCGATTCGGAAACAAGTTTTAGAATTTATTTCCAGTTTACTAATCATTTTTTCATTCACCATTTTCCTACCTCCCTTGTTTTTTATTTCTTATGGCCTTTAATTAGTATACATATACCTTAGCTACTTTCCGACCTTCACGGACTCATTCCCATTTGCTCTTTTGTCTGAACCGTTCAGTATAAAAGCTAGTACATTTGCATGTAGATTCCCTAGTTCAATTATTGTACGTCTACCTCATTACTTTGCTCAAAACTTGCCAACTCGTCCCAAAAATCATCTTGAACAACAACTTTATATTTGAGTACACATTTTGACTCTGTTTATATTTAACACACTTCATCAGAATGTGAAGTCACTGGCTGTCATCGACATGAACTGCAAAGTTCATTCAATCCACAAGATAGAGTCCTTTTGGAACCTCCATCTCTTTGGAACAATGCACTTTCTTCGCAAACCTTCCGAAAGCCATTTGCCTTTACTGTAGGATTTCTATTCACTTTCGACAACCATTCTATTATCATTGGAAAGGTTTCCGAACATATTTTTTTATCTACATCTTTCATCACTGATATTTGAATTCTGACAAGCTTGTCTG
>QMFG01004631.1:0-10194 GCA_003314545.1 Ramaria sp. MG151 | reverse complement strand
TATATCACATGCTTGTAAGCAATGATGATCCCACGCACGAATAGCTTGACCAATCAGGACAAGTCCCGCTATCTACAGTATTAGTTGAACGTTTATTCTCTTTGTAAAGGTCATCCGACTTTTCTGTAGTCTCTGCTGTGATTGAGATCGAAGGCTGTAGATATAAGAGCAGTGCTTTGAAGTACTGGAGTGCATGCCCTGGCTTCTGGCCTAAGCTCTCTCTCTTAGAGCTCTCACGACAGTCTCTTTATTCCAGTTATATCGGCATGGCACCCGGAAAGTTGAGGAAAGGAGACCACTCTTGACCGGCACAAATTCAAGGTCAGTGACCACATTTTTTATTTCACATTTGATACTATTTCTTTTAAGAAAATAATGTATTTGCTAGTTCCTCAAGTGAACCAGGAGATAATTTCCGAGACACACCTTCTATCCACACACCTTCCATTCGTAGTACACACTGCAGATGCACAAAAGTTTCCCCATCAGGAAAACTTGGAAGAAAACTTTGAAAAAGTATATCATAGATTCTTGATCAGGAAAGTATTATAATGAGCTGCATGGTTTCTCTGATGATCTCTGGAAAACTCCAGAAAAACCCTAGCCAAAACAATAAAGTTTGGGTTCTGCACTTTAGGATACAGTAGGAAGATTAGACTCAGCATTAGTACTGAGACAGAAGTGACCCATCTGCATCACTCACACCAACTCAGAGTGAATATTTGGGTTCATCCTTGTCAATTACAGCCATGTCAGAAGACTTGGTGTTACAGAGTATCAGAATTGAATTATAAGTAATATGAGTCATAGATAATGTAAGGGCAACCCTCCTAGCGCCTGTAGGTATCTAGTAGAGGGGAAATCCAAAGAGATATATATGTGCAAGAAATACAGTAAGGGAACTCTCACCTAGTAGAGGGGAAATCCAAAGAGAAAAGTCTAGGAATCCCCACTACTGACTATATACAACTACCTAACGCCCAACCAGGGGCACTCCTATGTGCTGTCAACCCTGCCCGACTTCTATCCCCATAAGGTGCTTTGACCTTGATGAAGGTCGGATGTCGGGCCGAGGGTTTGGATGAGATATTCGGGCTTTTCCCCAAGGTTGGTTGAGGTCTCAGGTGGTCCGAGGTTTTGGACTAGAAGCCCGAGACTTCGGGTTCATACTTGGAGGCTTCGGACCAAGGTTCCCATGCCTCGGACTTGTGCTTCGCATGTGTAAGGGCCTTGAAGGTGGAGGATTTGGTAAAAACAGGTTGTCCCCTGACAGATAAGTGCAATGTTAGTTAAACAAATGTAGTTGATATTAATGACAAGAAGATAGTGTTTGGAAGTGGATAGTAATCCTTGTTAAGAACTGAGTCATAGCAGAGGCAGAGTTAGGTTTGGGACTCAAAGTAGAGTCGACTGAGGTTTGGGGTCGGGGGGCCGAGGGGGGCCGAGGCTCGGCGAACGGGTCGAGTGGGACTTGGCTTCAGCTTATGTGCTGCACCAGCTCAGAGTCCTGTCCCATATTTCGGATGAGGCCCGAGGTCACCCGAAGTTCAGGCGTGACCTTAGCGAGGGGAGTGAAGGAGCGTAAGAATTAAAGCAGAATGTATTTGGGTATCTTAGTCAATATCAGAACTGATTGTCACGTACATGGATAAGCGACTTATATACGAGAAGGTTCGGGGATCAGTGACCGAATGACTGAGCTCAGGGGTCGTAAGCTATGAAGGGAAGAGATCAAACGTGAGGTATGAATAGGTGAAACGTGATGGTTGGGGGTTCAGGCCCAGAGGCCCGAGGTCTCGGAGATCGGTCGGGGATGGGCTCTGACAATCCTACAGTAAAAGCAAATGACTTTCAGAATGTTGTCATGATCATAGTATGGACACCTTGTCTATATCATTGTCCTTCCAAACCAACTCTTCCAAATGAATCTACTGAACTCCAAACCATCATCACCCTGATTACATCATTTTCATCAAACAACCTTCTTCTCCATCAGTTTCCCTGAATTTATTCATTTAATGTTTAGTGAAACAATCTTTGGTCAGGGTCAATCATAATCTTTTCAAGAAAGAACCACCCTGACTATCCCCATCACTATCCTCATTTTTTTCAATAAACTCATTAATTGAGTCATTTCTATTCGATCGAAGCTTGCAATGACATTGTCACAATCACAATATGGACATCTTACCTCTATCATTATCCCTCCGAAGCAAACCCTCCGAAAAGCTCCTTTCCGAATTCCGAAGCAGCATTACTTTGATCTCATCACTTTCTCTCAACAATACCCTCACCCAACAATTTCCAGAATCGCCCCATTATCAATTAGTGAAGCAATCACTAGTCAGGTCCAATCATACTCTTTTTTTAGAAAGAACCACCCTGACTATCCCCATCACTATCCCCATCTTTCACCATAAATTTATTTGATTGAGTCATTCATATTTCATCAAAGCTTGCGATAACATTCCATATCATCAGGCTCAATGATATGAGCGTTCTAGGCTCTCATACTTAACCTCTGAAAGATTTATACATGGCTATCCTTACCTGAAGAGCCACGCGATTCAGAAACATGTTTCAGGAGTTGTTTGTCACAAATGATATTTGAGTCCTCCGAACACATTCTATTCGAAGATCTTCATTCGGAATTTGAATCATCTCATTCAGGCACATTGCATAAACTTGATCCAGTCACTCAATACAGCTTATCAGTCACTCTATTTGGTGTTTGGTGAAACAATCAATAACCAGGTCCGATCATAACCTTTTCTGGAAAAGAAGCACCCTGACTATCCCCATCACTATCCCCATCTTTCACAATGAACTTATTGATTGAGGTACCTCCACTCCATCAAAGCTTGCGATGACATTCTATATCATTAGGCATCATGATATGAATCTTCTAGACCCTCAGGATCATGTTCCAAAGGATTCAAGGATGGATAACTTTACCCAAAGAGCCATGCAATTCGGAAACATGTTTCAAGAGTTATTGTTAGTTCGTTAATCTTTTTCCTCTATTCACAATTTTCCTACCACCCTTGTTCTTTGTTTTCAATGGCCTTTAATTAGTCTACATGTACCTTAGCTACTTTCTGATCCTCATGGACCCTTTTCCATTCACTCACTCTTCCAAACTGTTCGGTATAAAAGCTAGTACATTCACATGTAAATTCCTTAGTTCAATTATTGTATGTCAACTTGATCTTTCCACTCACTTGCCAACTTGTCCTAAAACTCACCTTGAACAACAACTTCATATTTGAGTAAGCACTCCAATTCTACTTTTATTAGTTTAACCCACTTCAAAGAATGTGAGATCATTGACTGTGATCGACATGAACTGTGAAGTTCATTCAATCTACGAGATAGAATCCTTTTGGAACCTCTATCTCTTCAGAATTATGCATTTTGTTCGCAAACATTCCGAAGGTCATTCACTTTTACTGTAGGATTTATCTTCACTTTCAAATACCATTCTATTATCATTAGAAACATTTCCGAACAGAATCACTAACACCTCACTCATCTACAACTTTTATCACTGATATTTGGATTCTGACATTGTTGTTAGTCCATCTATCCTTTGCTTCATTCACAATTTTCCTTCCACCCTTGTTCTTTGTATTCTATGGCCTTTAATTAGTATACATGTACCTTAGCTACTTTCCAGTCCTCACGGACTCTTTCCCATTCGCTCTCCCTTCTGAACCCTTCAGTATATAGCTAGCACATTTGCATGTATATTCCCTAGTTCAATTATTGTACGTCTACTTGATTGTCCTACTCCAACTTGCCAAATCATCGTGAACTACATTTGTGTCATGATCACAGTCTGGACATTCAATTCACACTATATTTGTTCCGAAGAAATCCTTCCGAAGCATTTCGTCCGAAGCCCGAAGCAACATTCCCACACTCCCATCACTTTCATCCCACAACCCTTTTTGTCTATCATGTCAACTCAAATACGCCATCTATTGAATCAATTCCTGTGAAACAATCGGTGGTCAGGTCCAATCATATTCTTTTTTTAGAAAAGAAGCACCCTGACTATCCCCATCACTATCCCCATCTTTCACCATAAAATTATGGATTGAGTTATTCATATTCACTCAAAGCTTGCGATGACATGCCATATCATCAGGCTTAATGATATGAACGTTCTAGACTCTCATAATGGCTCTCCGAAAGATTTAGGCATGGCTATCCTTACCCGAAGAGCCACACAATTCGGAAACATGTTTCAGGAGTTGGTGATGGTCGATTATCCTTTTCTTCATTCACAATTTTCCTTCCACCACTATTCTACATTTTCTATGGCCTTTAATTAGTATACATGTACCTGGATTACTCTCCGATCCTCATGGACTCATTCCCATTCGCCCTCTCTTCCGAACCCTTCGGTATATAGCTAAACACATTTGCATGTATGTTCCCTAGTTCAATTATCATATGTCAACTTGATTTTCTACTCACACTTGCCAAACTCGCTCTCAACTCAACTTCACCAACAACTTTATATTTTTTAAGTAAGCACTCCAATTCAACTTTTATCAGTTAAATCCACTTCAAGGAATGTAAGATCATTGGCTGTGATCGACATGAACTGCAAAGTTCATTCAATTCACAAGATAGAATCCTTTCGGAACCTCTGTCTCTTCGGAACTATGCACTTCATTCGCAGACGTTCCGAAAGTCATTCGCTTTTACTGTAGGATTTTCATTCACTTTCTAAAACCATCCTGTTACCATTAGGAGTATTTCCAAATACTTTTACTAACACACCATTCATATACATCTTTTATTACTGAAATTTGGATTCTGACAATTTGAACCACAACTTCACATTGGAGTGAGTACTCTAAACTTATCTATATTGGTTTAAACACACTTCAAAAGAATGCGAGACCATTGGCTGTGATCGATATGGACTGCGAAGTTCATTCAATCCACAAGAGAGAATCCTTTCGGAATATCTCTCTCTTCGGAACTATGCACTTTTTTGCAAACCTTCCGAAAGCCATTTGCTTTTACTGTAGGATTCCCATCTGCTTTTGAATATCATTCCATTAAGATAGAAACATTTTCGAACGTTACTACTAACACTACATTCATCTATAACATTTATCTTTGATAATTGAATTCTGACAGACATCCCATATCATTAGACTCCATGATATGAATGTTCTAGACTCTCAGGGTCACTCTCTGAAGGATTTGCACATAGTTATCCCTACCCAAAGAGCCATGCAATTTAGAAACATGTTTCAAGAGTTATTGTTGGTTCATTAATCTTTTCTCTCATTCACAATTTTCCTCCTACCCTTGTTCTTTGATTTCTATGACCTTTAATTAGTTTACCTGTACCTTAGCTATTTTCTGACCCTCATAGACTCTTTCCCATTTGCTCTTCCTTCCAAATCATTTGGTATATAGGAAGAACATTTTGTATGGATATTCTCTAGTTCAATTATTGTACGTCTACTTGATTGTTCTACTCAAACTTGCCAACTTGTTGTGAACTACCTTGAACAACAACCTCTCACCAACCTTACATTTGAGTGAGTACTCTAACTTCATTCACATTAGTCCAGACACACTTCAAAAGAATGTGAGACCATTGGCTGTGATTGACATGGACTGCAAAGTTCATTCAATCCATGAGATAGAATCCCTTCGGGACCTCTATCTCTTTGGAACTATGCATTTGTTCACAAACATTCCAAAAGCCATTCACTTTTAATTTGGGATTTCTATTCACTTTTGAATTTCATTCTATTATTACTAGAAACATTTCTGATCGATCTTACTAACCCTACACTCATCTACAACTCTGATCTTTGATAACTGAAAACTGACAAATGTCTGTGAAGGTATGCATTGTTCCAAAGAGACAGTTCTTCTGAAGGAATTATGTCACATGACCTGAATGGCTTTCACAAGCACATGTTGGTCACAGTCAACTTGATTATATTGTTTGAAGGTTTTCTAGACTGCAATCTGTGTACTCACTTAAGGATGGTTCATTCAAAGACTTTTTTGTCAAGAGAGTTCACAATGAAATATCAAGTTTGGGGTGAAAGTAAACTGGATGTATAATAATTGAACTAGGGAACATACATGCATGAGGCCTGTATATATGCCAAATGGGTCAGAAGGAGGAGTGAAATGGAAACATTTCAAACATTTGTTTCATATCTATTTCTGTCCATGTTTGATATTCATCCTTTGTTAGTTTGTAACCCTTACCTTGGTCATTTGTCCCCAATCCTCATTTCTCTTCATATATATATAAGACCCTCATTCATATACACTAGACCTTGGTTCTGATATTAACTAAGATATCCTAATAGCACATGCTCTCTTCTCTTAATCCCTATGTTCCTTCACTAAGGTCATGCCTGAACATTAGATGACCTCAGGCCCTATCCAAAATACAGGGACGCAACACATAAGCTGAAGCCAAATCCCATTGGATATGATTGCTGAATCTCAGCCCACCTCAGCATAGGACCCCCAAACTTGGTTATTGTTAAGAACTGATCAGAATGGAAGCAGAAGTGAGGTTGGGACTCAAGTTAGAGTTGACTGAGATTCAGGGGTCGAGTGCCAAGGGGGGCCGAGGCTTGGTGGTTGAGTCCAATGGTACTGTCAGAATTCAATTATCAAGGATAAAAGTCATAGATGAATGTAGTGTTAGTAGTATTGCTCGAAAATGTTTCTAATACTAATAGAATGATATTCAAAAGTGAATAGAAATTTTCCAGTAAAAGCGAATGGCTTTCAGAATGTTTGTGAAAAGGTGCATAGTTCCGAAGAGATAGATATTCCAAAAGGATTCTATCTCATGGATTGAATGAACTTTGCAATCCATGTTGATCACAGCCAATGGTCTCACATTCTTTCGAAGCGTGTTTAAACTAATATAAATAAATTTAGAGTACTCACTCAAATGTGAAGTTGCTGTTCAAGGTAGTTTACGACAAGTTGGCAAGTTTGAGTAGAACAATCAAGTAGACATACAATAATTGAACTAGGTAATATACATGCGAATGTGCTAGTTATATACCAAATGTTTTGGAAGGAGGAGCAAATGGGAGAGAGTCCATGAAGATCAGAATATAGCTAAGGTACATGTATACTAATGAAAGGCCGTATGAAACAGAGAGCAAGGAAGATAAGAAAATTGTGAATAGAAAAAAAGATTAACAAACTAGAAATGAATCCTGAAACATGTTTCCAAGTTGCATGGCTCTTTGGGTAGAGACAACCTATTCCTATTCCTTCAAATAATGACTATGGATGTTGGAAATGAATGGGTCATTATATGAGATGATATAGCCTGTCACTATAAGCTTTTGGGGACATAGGATTGACCCTGATATTGAGTTCCTTGAAAAAGATGGGGATAGTGATGGGGATAGTGCAAGTGCCTCTTTTTGAGAAGAGATGTATGACTGGACCTGATTATCGATTGAATCCCAATAATATCAATGGATTGATTTGCAATCCCTGAATGAGGTGGAATGATGGGATGAATATATGTGAAGGGGTTTCTATCATTCGGAATTCCAAATGAACCATTCAGAAGGAAACGTTTGGAATGAATAGGGTGAGGGATTGTCAGAACCCGACCGAAACCTCGGGCCTCCGGGCGTGAACCCCCGACCATCACGTTTCACCTATTCATGCCTCGTGTTGATCTCTTCCCTTCATAGCTTACGACCCTGACCTCGGTCATTCGGTCACCGATCCCCGAACCCTCTCGTATATAATTCGCTCATTCATGTACATGATAATCAGTTCTGATATCAACTAAGATACCCTAATACATCTTATTAATCCTTACACTCCTTTGCTCCCTTCGCTAAGGTCACACCTGAACTTTGGGTGGCCTCGGGCCTTGTCTGAAATATGGGACAGGACTCTGAGCTGGCGCAGCACATAAGCTGAAGCCAAGTCCCATCTGACCCGTTCGCCGAGCCTCAGCCCCCCTCGGCAACCCGACCCTGAACCTCGGTCGACTCTATCTTGAGTCCCAACCTTAATTCTGCCTCCGCTCTGATTCAGTTCTTAACAGGGATAAATCATGATCATGACAGGTACTTGACTTTAGCTTATATGCTGCACCAGCAGAGTCCTGTCCTGGTATTTCAGATGAGGCCTGAGGTCACCCAAAGTTTGGGTGTGACCTTAATGAAGGGAGTGTAGAGATTAGAGTAGAAGAATCTATTAGGGGTATCTTAGTCAATATCAGAACTGACTTGATGTATAGGGACTAGTGGCTTATATATGGGGGGTTCAGGGCTCAGGTGATGAATGACTGAGGTCAGGGTCATAAGCTACAGAGAGAGAGATCAAATGCAAGATGGAAATAGATGTGAAACAAGTGTGAGATGACTGGAGCTTTGGGTCCAAGGGTCCAAAGGCTTAGGGATTGGGCTCAGTGTGGGTTCTGACAGTCATCTCATATATTGAGTTCTACTCCCTGGTAGAGTTGTGGTTCCTCTTACAATTTCATCCCTTGTACAGTATGTTCTTCTTGTTCCTCCAAATTGGCTACCATTCATTTATCACATACTTATACCTCTAAATGTCTGTGCTATTTGCTAGTTTGAATATCAACTAAGGTCACCCCCTTATCCTTGTTCTCTCCAAGTTTTTTACAATATTCTATACTCTGGAAGTCTACTTTCTGAAATTAAGGACAGGAAAACTGGGAGGGTTTAATACATAAGTAAACACCAAGTGTCTCTGGCCCTAAATGTCAGGGGACAACCTGCTTCCACCAAATCCTCCACCTTCAAGGCCCTTACACACGTGAAGCACAAGTCCGAGGTGCGGGAACCTTGGTCCGAAGCTTCGGGTCATTGACCCGAAGCCCCTGATCACCAGCCCGAAGTCTCGGGCCTCTGGTCCGAAACCTCAGACCACCTCAGGTAGGGCCTGAGGCCTCAGACCACCTCAGGTAGGGCCTGAGGCCTCAGCCCACCTTGGGGGTAACCCAAACCTCCCTGAACACCCAGCCCGACATCCAACATTCATCAGGGATAGATTACCTTATGGGGATAGAAGTCGGGCAGGGTTGACAGCACGTAGGGATGCCCCTGGTTAGGTGTTAGGTAGTTGTATATAGTTGTATCACTGGTAGAGAGGACCCTTAGACTTTTCTCTTTGGATCTCCCCTCTACTAGGTGAGAGTTTCCCTTTATTGTATTTTCCTGCATATATATAGCTTTGGATTTCCCCTCTACTAGATACCTACGGGCACTAGGAGGGTTGCCCTTACACTAAATATATTTAACTGCTGGTTTCTCTAGAACTCCAACTGTCAACCCCAACACATAATAGGAATTCCAACCTTTAACCCAACCCTTAATAACTGTCCCATGTATGGAACAATTGGTGTTCACTTTTCAAATTGCTCTGACACCATCCTCTTAGGGGTTGCCTTTAAATGTTAGTTCCTAGTATGTCTGGGGTTTGCCACGACTATCAAGTGACAAAGACAATCACTAGGAACAGTAGGGTTAGATGGATGATATGCAACATTTGGAGATAGACTATTTTATTTTGTTATGATGTCAAGATGTAAAAATTCCAGCAGAGTGAGAGAACTCCTTCAAGAGCATTGAGAAAGCATGGACAACTGCTCAGGGTAATATCAGATGTTAGAGGATTGAAGAACATAATTCAGAAGACAGAGATGAATAAATTTTGATTTAAAAATAATGTATATAGACAGAGATCAGTGGGCTGGGGTTGAGGAACAGTGAAGAAGCAGTAGAAATGAAGAGAGTAAATGGAAGAGTGAGGATATACTGTAGCGGCGGCCTCCGGCTGCCGGCGCAGTTAGTCACCAGTGAAACCATCGAATTATGGTGCCTGAGCCACATAATAACATGTTTGAGAACGTATAATAAGTCATTGATACAACAGAACACAGAATATGGTTATTTGTGACGTAATCTTGACAGGCGGATCATTGTGAGTGTGTTGTTAATTTTTTCTGGTAGTTGCATACTCTACGAGGGTTCGCCCCTGTGGCGGAACCACCAAGCGCAGCTAGAATAGAGGCGCCCCTTATGTAACGCAAAGACTTACTATATATCTCACTCTACGACCGACCTCGCTTAATATCTTACAACTTGATCAACAATTTCATTAACTTAAACATGTCTCTTACTC
>QMFG01004621.1:1464-35027 GCA_003314545.1 Ramaria sp. MG151 | reverse complement strand
TGCTTCGGAAGGATTTGTTCGGGACGAGGTTAATGTAAATGTAGTGCCCAAATTGTGATCGTGACAGACATCTCCATCACATCCCCGAATCGTAGGGGATAGGAACACCTGATAAGCCCTCCCAGGTGAAGAGAGTGTCTCACAAGTGTCATTCCAAGCCCTGTTCCAATCCTCAGTGAGCACTTCTTGCCATATGAAACTAACTTATCAACTGACACTGGATGCCCCTTGTACTACAGTTTACCCACCAGTTTAGCCCCTCAAACCACTATGCTCGGTCTTCACTACTAGCATGGGTTTAGGTCGTCGCATATGGGGTATGCGTGTTAGAATCTTCTCCGCGAATGTTGGTTGCTTAGCTAGAACTTTTTTGGCACTGAGCGGTGAGCACTTGCCGATATGGGTTTTACATCACCTTTTCTTCCAAAAGGATTTTATCCCTGATCCTGAATATCGTAGGTTTAGATGCTGGGACACTGAAACTAACACATATTCGCCTCTTATGATCAGTACAACTGTGACAAGCACAAGTATCGGAGGACATTCGAGATATACGGTCCTTTTCTTTAGGGCCAAAGTAAGGGGTTAGTCAGAGTCTTTGAGAGGGGCCCGATTGATGGTTGTGCTTGTAAAGTAAGGTTGACGGCTCTCTAGTTTGTGATACCTATTAGTGCCATGCGCTCCTTATAATTATAATAATTTCTAGCAATGAAAATGAGAAACAGCACGGAAGGGGGCCCATTGCAGATAACGAGTCGCTATAGTGGTGTCTCTACATCTGTATGCTCGGGTGCACAATCGTTTTGTAACAACAAGTTAGTTATTATATGTCTCGTACTCTGGGCTATACTAATCTCCATATCATATCCTAGGATCCTTTCGCCACTCGCAGGGAACTGGGATGTCTACTATGTCCCTACTGCAAACCCCAACCCGTAAGTTGGGGGGACTATTTATTGTTGTTATTGCTGCTGTTTTAAAAAATCTTAATTTTGCATCATCTCTCTGTAGGAATGAACACGTAAGCTGCTAGGAACAAACCGCATCACCCCATGTCACCCCATTGTGGCTGCGCGATTCCATTGTCCACAGGTCCATAGCAGAATATGTGCGACTGCGCAAATATTCCCTTGTTCTAGATTCCCATTGTTCCATATTTCCCATTGTTCTTTAGATAGTATAAAGTAGCTAGTGTATTTTCACTCTACCTCAGTATCTTGCAACGACATTTACTGAGGTAAGAGGCTCTTTATCAGCCTTACTCATATTCAAACTTATCTATACGCTTGTAGGAAATACTCGTATAGTTATATATTTATAACAAGTCTTTTGTCACGATCATGATTTACGATCCGTTCCGCCATCCGAACCATCCGAACCATCCGAACATCACATTTCCGAATCCACTCTTCGGAACCCGATTCATCGGCAGACTTGTCACACCCACAACCCCCCAACACCTCGTCACCCATAACACCTTGAATCATCCTAGCAACATCACAAGGACCCAATCAAGCAACCAGATTCTATTATTAGCCTTTCCTCAGAAAAGAAGCACCTACACTATCCCCATCACTATCCCCATCTATTTCTAGGAACTCAATAGAAGGGTCAATTCTATGCTTCTAAAAGCTTATGGAAACAATACATACGATTCCACATATGGACGAGTTCATCCCCGTCACTCAGGACCGTCGTTTAAAGAGGTGAAACAAGGGTTCGTTTACCCGAAACGACACACGGTTCGGAAACAGGTTTCAGGGTGTATTTCTAGTTCGTTAAACCCCTTTCTCATCCACAAGTTTCATCCCACTCTTGTTCTCTATTCATTATGGTCATTAACTAGCATACATGTACTTTAGCTACTTTTCCAATCCTTAATGGACTACTCCCCATTTGCCTTTGCCTCCGAACGTCCCAGTATATAAGTAGCACATTCGCATGTATGTTCTTTAGTTCAATTATTGCACGTCTACTTGATCAATCTGCTCGACTTAACAATTTGTCGTGAACAATCAAAAAGAGTAACTTCATTTCGAAGTAAGTCCTATAAAACTTATCACTTTAGATTTGATTATACTTCGAAAGAATGTAATCATAATGGGTGAGATCGGCGTGAACCATACGGTTCATCCGATCCACGAGATAGAATCCCTTCGGAATATCTATCTCTTCGGAATCATGCACTTCTTCGCAAACGTTCCGAAAGCCCTTCGCTTTTTCTGTAGGATTACCTTTCATTTTCGAACACCATTCTCTTCATGTGGAAACCTTTTCCAATGTTATTGCTAACAATACATTTGTTCATAACATTTATCTTTGATAATTGGATTCTGACATCTTTCACTCTCCAGTTACCCTCCAGCTCTTCACACCGTACCTTACCGATTTGAGCATTACGTCCAAGATCGGAGCGGAGAGTACATGGCAACAAACCAATTTCAATGTTTACAGTAATTTCACGCAGAGGGGCGACTGGATGACGAATTCCCGTCCTCACTTGGAGACAGTCATCAACGCGGGGGTACCGAACTTTATTTAATTTAACTTTACTTTCATTCATGCTGTAGCGATTTGGTCGCTTCCCATCCATGATGGTGTTTGTGACTAACTCAACTCATTGGAGGACCTATTTCTCCACTTGAACTAACAGTAATGGTGGGGTGGACAATGTTTGATGTCCAGGACTCAACTCCCATCCGCTTGGAAGAAAACATTGGTGTGAATGTGGGTAGGAGTGTGGTGAGAAGCACTGATAGAAATTGAAGTATAGAGAAATGTTTTTATGTTATTTTTATTTTTACTCCTTTGTTTTTATTTTCTGTTTCTTTGATGTTTCTAAGGTGGCTGTGATGGCCCCTATCAATCAAGTAATCAAAGCAATCTATTCTGATGCAGGGAGGCACTTTCTCAGAATCAAAAGTTCAGCACTTAATGCTCGTGTACTGTAGTATGCAAGCAGAGATAAGAATTTAACTATGAACTTAACAATTTTGAGATCAATGTTAATCGTGGCAGATGGTAATATATCTGATGGAACAGCTGATGATGATCCCTTATCAGAGACTTGATGGCTGAGCAAAGTAGCTATCTTTGAAAGGCAACAAATTCCCACAGTGATATGTTCTTCCAACTGGGCCAAAAGGCCACTATGCCAGGTTATCTGGCATTAGTCTGTGGTCACTATTTATACAGCAACTTGTTACATATATTCACAAACTATTCCAATGGTATGTAACACTATCAAAGAGACAATCATTCAAGTTTGGAGATTTTACTGCCTTGTCTTATTCATCAGAACTACAAGCCTATTTAAGGTATTCAACTACTTTGATAGCTATATAATGGGTGCAAAAGAAATGGGGGTGATGAGACAACTCTGGAATATTCTATGGAAGTGGGAGACTGGTGTGCTTGAAACAAGGGTAGTTACATGTAATTTGCTTTGCTCAAACCTGCCAACTTGTTGTGGAACACCTTGAACAACAGTCTCTGAACAACCACACCTTTGAGTGAGTACTCCAGTAGGCATTGTTCTCTATCATCTCTTTTATTCTTGGTAAACCATCAATCAAAACCATTCCAGACAACATTAGGACCCTTGACAATACACCTGACCCATGCACACCCATGCAACTTGAGGAAGGAGATAGAACATTCATGATATTTGTTGAAGAAGGGTGTGAGACAATTGGAGCGATCTCATCAGTCTCACAACAATTTGCTCCGAAGGCTAGAGAAATAGCTCCAATCAAACAATTTGAAGATCTTGTCCTTAAACCCTATCAGGAGTTTAAGGATGTCTTCTCCAAAGAGTCATTTGACCAGTTCCCTCCTCATAAACCATGGTATAATGCACTTGAACTCACACCAGGTGCATAGCTCTTTAGCACAAAGGTCTATCCAATGTCTCCAAATGAAGAAAAGGAGGTGGATGCCTTCCTGGAGGAGAACCTGAAGAGTCATTGGATACACCCTTCTAAGTTACCCATGGCATCTCCTGTGTTCTTTGTAAAGAAAAAGTATGGCAGCCTCCAATTTGTGCAAGACTATCAAAAGTTCAACAATATCATGATCAAGAAATGATCAAGAATGCATACCCTCTACCTCTTGTACCAGATATCATGAACAAAATCACTGACACTAAGGCTGCCATGTGATTCAGAAACATGTTTCAAGATGAAATTCTAGTTCATTAATCCTTTTCTCCATTCACAATGTTTCTCCATCCATTGTTCCCTTATCCCTATAACTTTTAATTAGCATACATGTACCTTACCTACCTTCTGACCCTCACAGACTCTTTCCCATTCACTCTTGTTTCCAAATCATTCAGTATATAGCTAGCACAACTGCATGTATATTCCCTAGTTCAATTATTGTATGTCTATTTGTTTGCCTTGCTCAAACCTGTCATCTCCTCATGAACCACCTGGAACAAAAAAACTTTAGACAACTACACCTTTGAGTGAGTACTCCAACCTCATCCATATTAACTTAAACCTACTTTGAAAACAATGTAATATCATTTGCTATGGTTAACATGGACTGCAAAGTCCATTTGATTTACAAGATGGAATTCCTTTGGAATACCTATCTCTTTGAAACTATGCATCCTTTCACAAATGTTCCAAAGGCCCTTTGCTTTTACTGTAGGACTTCTATTCTGTTTTGAATATCATTCTATTATTGCTAGTAACATTTCCAATTGTTCGAGATAACCACATATTCATCCACAGCTCTTATTACTTATAATTTAATTCTGACAAGTTCTTGCCCTCAATTAGTTCATTTAGTATAAATGGCTAAATTTGATAGAAGGATAATTAGTTGGTTTCTTCCCAGCCACTCATACAGTTGAGCCTGGAAGTCTCAGAGGATAGAGTTGACAAGCTCTCTATCATTGTTTTGTTTTGTCTTGTCTTGGTTTGGTTTCCCATTGTGGCCTGTAGCCATGCTCACTCTTGTGTTCCAAATCTTTGACTTTAAAAACTAAGGAGGAGTGTAATGGCAAGTAGCAAATGAAGGAAACCTACATCAGGGATAAAAGAGAAGATACAGGGCCATGAGTTGTCCTCTACTAATAATAGTTCTCAGACTCAACTGGCTCACCTGCTATGATCTATTGATTGATTATCAATTTCTAAACCACCCTTCTGGATGTTTTGGCTACATCCCTGACAGTTGAAGTTCATGTTTCTGAAGTCTCCAAGCCACTACCAAGATCCAACCCTGTCCAAAATCATCAAGAAGTTCCATATTTTTCACACTTTCTTGAGTCAAATTGTTAAAATATTAATTGTTTGTATATATGTAAATGTTCCTGTCAAAAATTGCAATAGAATTGTAAGAAAATTCCGAGCCTCGTTTCTTTGTATTTTTTAAAAAAATAAGGAAATACTTCTATGCCTGCGGTGTGGGGGTGGCATTTATATCATTTTATGTTAGCCACAAGGGAGTTTCTTATTCGAGGCTGTATGGCAGCCCACAATGACCTACAAAAACTGTAACTCCAACCTTCGCTTACATCTTAATCCGTAACAGAGCAACCGCACGACGACCAGTCTATGATACGGTACTTATAATCCATTGACTACTTGGATGTGCCAAACTGAAGCTCCCGTTCCCGTCACCTGCTCGTATCACTGGGATCAAAACAATAGCGACGCCTAGCATCATGGCCTTCAAGAAGCCGTTTCATGATGTTAAAACCTTAGGTGAGAAGCACACTCAAAAGTTTCCGATATAAGTTCTTATCGACATGTAAAAAGCACCTCTGAGAAGTTCAGATCGCAGGAAGCTCAAACAGCACATCGTTCAGACTTTTTCTCTCGAACTAGAAACTGGCGATGTGCTGGTTCCGGAGTCTCTTTCATCCTTTAAATTCAACACTCATTTAGACGAGCCGGGTGTCAGTGATCATTCTCATGGGTTTGTAATATCGAGTTTTGAACTTATTTAGGTTGCGTACCTTTCACCTGAAGGGGATCCTCTATGGTTTAGTCTTGGAAAGGATTCTAATGATCTGATTCCTACCGGTGCGCTTCCCCATAACAAGATTCACCGCTATAGGTATTTACGAATTTTTCTGTCAAAAGTATATACTCTTTGGAAACGACCCACATTATTGCCAGTTTTATCCACACCTTCAGCTGTAATACCGGTTCTCGTGGGTGGTGCTGATCTAATGATTCCTGGAGGTGCGTTAGTCTTTCATTCGGTCTGCTTTGAGATTCATAGANCTGTCAGAAAGTCATTCAACATCCTCAGAATCTTCGTAGAACTGACCTTGTAAGCGTCACCCGTCATACTGCGGGTCAGTGGGTATCCTCTCCACCATTAGCGGTTGGCCGAATGGCAGTGCACGCAGAGGAGCTTCAGGAGAACGCAAAGGGCAAAGCAGTTCACATATTACATACGTTCGGAGATAGCCTTTGGGACATGGGTTGCAAATCCGAACCCCCGGATCAATTTGATCCGTCTCCTGTCTCTGGCTCGGCTCACGGCGCCGGTCAGGCGGAGACTACAAGCGGCTCTCCGGAAACAGAGCAGGGCGGAGAATTGTCAAGTATCGCCGAAGCGAAATTTCAACAGGAGGACTTGCCTTCAGAAACGCCACCTCAAGGTTGGCACCTCCAAACAACGAGAAAACTAATGGCTAAATACACATCCAGAAATTACAGCAATCCTACGAAAGAGCATCATTCAAGCCATTTGCTCACATCTATCAAAGCTCCCTCCGTCCGTGTTCCCAATCTCATCTTCCACACTGTATTCTACATACATACTTCCTTCCCGTCCGCTATCTTCACAAACGTTATCCACACCAGTCGACATCAAACACTCTAGCTTCAAAAATTTGACAGCATTTCTGAAGTCAGTTGAGAAGGATGGCCTTCTCCGTCTCAAAGAGTTTAAAGGGGATCTGAACGTCCTCGGTGTCAACGGATCGCATCCAGAGATACAATCTCACGTCTCGTATCAGACTGTGGGTGACAGGGAGAAGCGGGAAGAAAAGCGCGCCGAACGAGAGAAATCTGAAAGAGAGAAGGTGAAAGAGATTATAGTGCGAGAATACTGGAAACCGCATGCGCAGAGTGTCCAGTTCTTTGAAGCAATTGGGAAAAAGTGCGTTCCTGCTCTACGTCGCTTATTGCAGGTATTCTTATCCGTTCCAGTCCCAAGGGTCTGTACTCCCTGACAGATATTCGAAAAATTATTGACGAGTACACGACGTCTCGCTCTCTGGTAAACCCCAGGGAGCAACAGTATATACATCCCGACGAACTCCTTCTGTCTGTGCTCGTGGCACCCAAATCCGGCGAGACCGTTCAATACCTCAAGCGGGATGAAGCTGTCAAGCGGGTGTCTGAGCGTATGCAGAACTGGCATGAAGTTGTCGTGGACGGTAAAGACCCTGTGATTAGGTAAGTTTTCTTGTGGTTTCCCGCAAGAAAGAGATGCGATCTTACAACAAATCAGGAAGGGTCAATTGAAACCCATCTCAGTCGCTGTCAAGATGAGACAAGGTCGAAAAGCCTCGACGATGGTGACAGGTTGCGAGGCCTTTTTCATTTCCCCGGACTTCATGAGTGACGAATTAAAACGAATTTGTGCGAGTTCTACGTCTGGTAGGTATATCCTTACTTCCTTTTACAAGTTGCTCGTCAGTATTAAATTGGATGGTAGTTTCCTCAGTGCCAAGTAAGGGAAACTCTTTGGAAGTGCTCGTACAAGGAAAACAGATCAAGGCGGTCACCGAACTTCTGATCGCACAAGGTGTTCCCAAGAAATGGATTGAAGCTGTCGATCTCTCCGAGAGAAAGAAATAGGCACAGGATAGCTTCCCATTTGAAATAAGTTGGGAGCGTAGAGAGGTCACGGAATTCACGGGGTACATAGGCTAAGATAGGGATAGCTAAGCGAAGTGCACACCGATATCATGAAATGCCGACAACAGTCTGCATCCAAAGCTAGTAAGCAACATGAGAATTGAGAAGGTAGTCACCTACTTCAATAAATCATCGATACCCATTTTGGCCGCTCGACTCTCTGAATAGCCAGTGTCGACTAAAACACGTTCTACCCGGGTCTTCATGTCTATAGAATCATCGACGATCTATGGATGACTGACTGAGGGGTCTTATTTGAGAGCGAGGCGACTTGTACAGACCTGATCATTTTCGGCACACCACGTTTTCCAATTGGCTTCCACCATAGAAACAACACCTTTGGCCATAAATCCAGCGTGTATAGTCTTGTTTCTGCGGCTGAATACAATCCGGTTTAGGCCGTCAAATTCCTCGAACTTCACAGGCGGAGGGGGGTCTAACGGCACTATCCGCACGACGCTAGACTCCACCTGAGGCGGTGGACGAAAATCGTTCTTCCCCACCTTCATTATATGGTCCACTTTGGCATAAAGCTGCACATTTGCGGAGAGTCGGGACCAGAGTGCGGTATCTGGTTTGGCAACGAGACGTAGCGCGAATTCGCGCTGGAACATGAGAATAGCAGAGCGGCAGAGAGGACGGTGGGAAAGAAGGCGGAAGACAAGCGGCGATGATATTTGATAGGGGGTGTTGGAGATGCAAACGTCGAAGTATGGCAGATCTGCCTTGACAAAATCCCCGATTATGATATCCAGCTTTCGCTGCTCGGGTCTAGACAAATGTGAGGTGAGTCATGAATAAAACGAGAAGAGGCGGAAACTCACTTTCCTTGCACTCGTTTTGTCAGTTCTGCGGCCATTCGTGGGTCCATCTCTATGGCAGTGACATGTTTCGCTTTCTCTAAAATTCGTACAGTCAAGTTGCCTGTACCGGGTCCCACCTCGAGGACTTTATCAGTTGGGCGTAGATTAGCCTGAGATTCACGTCAGAACTACCCATGCCCCACACGCGAGGGTCGCAAACCTTTTCCACTATACTGAGACAAGTAAAAAGAATAAGTATAGGCATATATCAGAAATACAGTATAGTGATAGAGCTCATCTCAGACCTCACTGGGAGGGTCTGTAATAAGCCTAAGGTCCTGCGTACCTCTGAGCAACTCCTGGGTTTTTTAGGATGTGTTGACCAAATCTGTCCGTGTTAAAGATTGGATTGGTCGAGCCTGAACCATTATTATCACGAGGGGACTTCGATGACCTCGGTTTAGCGGACTTCGATGACCCCGGTTTGGCAGACGCTTGGTGTAGTTTGTTAAATCGCTGGCTGGTCGCTCGTGGCATCGAATAATCGTTATAGTAATCAACAGACGCCCATGTTGACCCACATGGCCACGACAAATGTGGGGATATCTCTCTTAGCTGAGGAGAACTTGCATATACTCAACAATCAAACTTGGGGAGAACAGGCAATCACATCATCAACTGAAACTGCCTAGGCGGTAGGTGGTGGAGCTCGCCGTCCATCTTCACCCGAGTACAATGCAGGTAACCCATCCCAATGGGATCCTTGCTGGCCATCTCTCACGTCCCCCTCTCTCCCTAGTATACTCATTTCACGGTCCTGCCCAGGGGAGGAAAGGTTGATGTTCCGTTCTCCTAGGCCGAAGGTCATGCTGTCCTGCCAAGCACTAGGCCTGGTAGCCAACGATGATCTGAATGACCCAAATGGCCCTGTCGCTATGGTCGTGCTAGCCTCACTGCCCCCACTTGTACTCATGAAGCTCCCACCACTGCCAATGAAACTCCCGCTTCCGCTTCCAGCGCGCCGTCCGTATTTACGAGTAACTAAGGGAGCATCCGGCGGGAATGCGACGTGTAAAGGCTGTGTTTGTGCAAGAGGGTGCTGTGGGCCATCGAGGGATATTTGCGACTGCCCTTGGATGTGTAATGGATGATGACGGAGGGCAAGGTCATCTCCTGGCTCCTGATTTCGGGATCCTGTGAACATGCCTAGCCCGCTTTGTTGTTGGTCACCTTCCGCTATCGCATCCAAACGTGTAGGAAGGTCTGATGGAGATGTCCCAGGGGATATAGACGGGTATATACCAAGCATGCGCCGCAGCTCATAATTTTCATATTCGAGTCGCACAAGCTCAGACTCACGCTCGAGTGCCCAGTCGTCTATTCCTGAACCCTCAATGTATCCGCCTTGTTCACGTTCTGCATCACGTGCCTCGTTAGATACCTGACCACCGGCAATTTAGGACACTGATGTAGCTGTATGAGGAAGAGAAGTACTTCATCTTCGGATGGTTCGCCACCACAGGCGCGAAGAGCAGCACGCAAGAGGTGAGATATACTCGCTAAAGAGTGAGAATACGCCGTTGAGCTAGCGAGGTCCGAGGACAAGAGAGATGTCTCTCGGGAAAGCAACAATGATTCGTAATGGCGTGTCAACGAAAGCTCATGCTGCTGGGATGCGTGCTGTGCAGGTTTCTAAGTTTGGGGGATATTATTTGAGAGAGAGGGTGGGACGAACTGCGTGAGTACGGAACTTGCTCATAACATTCTCCAGAGTTTGCTCGTATTCTTTGAGTAAAGCAGCTAGCTGTTTATTATCATTTTGAAGATCCACATTCTGTTGAATAAATATAGCATTCATTCGTTCCAGTTCAGATTCAAAGGCTTCTGCGGGAAGGTTATCACACTGGAGACCTCGACCTCTGCGTCGTCCTACCTTGAGTCATGTGCATGTTAAACCTGTAATTTCATGAGATAGTATGGCCAGTTGGAGGAGCATACGCACCTCCTCAAGGCAAATCCAGTGCCCTGGTGAGAGGCTGCCGACTATACAAGAGGGGGGGGTGAGCTTTCATCACACAGCTAGATACTATGCACACTTTGACAAAGCCAGCTTGAGCTTGAAGGGAGGCAGTTATTGCTCTGTTCTGAGCAAGCTGGTCCGAGAGCTCTGCGACCAACCGCCATAGTTGAAATAAGTCGTTTTCCATGAAAGCGCGGACGACTGATATTGCATTAGTAAGCAGCACATGTTCTCTCCACAAGAGCACCGTGAACCATGGTTGGAAGAGCCCCCTGTGGGGTTTGCAATCTACAAAGCTCGTCGCCCAACAACTTTCTTCTCGTATGTGTGTGTGGAATAACTTGTCACCATAGTGTGTGCCAACAATTTGCTTTTCGATGACTGTGATATCAAACATACGCATAGGATGTCTCCAGCCTCCAATGGCCCACCGTAGTCTGCTTATGATGATCGACGCGTTTAACCATGGCATTTACGAGAAGTCTGTGCGCGCTTGGCGCTGTGTTGCATGTATCAATATGGCCGGCAAGCTGAGGGACCAGTCGTTTCTCCCAGTCTTCACACAACCTCCGACACCTGTTAATCAAGATATACGACATAACCCTGAACGCCACGACAAGACGAGCGTGGTCAGTGGTCGTGTTCATGAAACACGCAAATACGCTCCTGCACCCATGAAACCTTTGCTGTCTAAGCTACACACAGACTCCTTAGCGGCAGCCTGGCCTCCAGTTCGGCATAAAACTAAGACGCACACACATCCATCTGTGGTGAATGATATCGGTGAACCGGCCAGAAAAGCTACGAGTCTGAGGGTGAATATTGCGCCTAACAAGAAGGTTGACCGTACATATAGCGTGAAGGTCAGAACATGCCACTCTTATTTGAGTTATTCTGAAAAAAGAAATAATTTTCGTAAGCCAATTGTCGGACTACACTCTTCAGCCACCAAGAGTCTGCTTCCTAAACCAATGCTTAATCCTTTGCATGTTTCAGTTTTTGGTGTTAATAGGCCTCCTACTCGCAGCAGGTCGCGTGTTTCGAAGCTTAGGAAATCTACAGGTGTCTCTCTGGCATCATCTCGCCCAGCTGGGTCTATGTTAGTACGGACTCCAGCAAGAATGGATAACTACCACGCTGCACCACCTTCGATACGCAAGGATATTGTCAAGTGAGTCTCACCTTCAAATATTGTCCAAGTCTGAGCAGTATCGTGTTTCACAGTTATTCCCATATTCGGGGAAATATATCCAGGATGGACCGCTTAAGAACGGCTTCAAATACTCTACCCAAATACGATAATGGTGTTGAGGACATCTTCATAGACTACCAGCGTAAGAATAGCACCGATTCAAGGGCCGAAAATGTACGTCTTGTGCCGTCTCATTGCACCGTCTTTGTTGTGAAACTAGTCGCTTCGTTCTTCAAGGCGACTCAAGTGTTATTCCCTGTACTGCCCTCTAATGCGAGAGATTTATACGACTTTCTATCCTCACCTACTGCGTCTGGAAGACCAAACAAGCGTAAACGTCTTCCAGATACAGCGATTCACTTTACATCTGGGGAGAACGCAGGTTATACGCCTTCTGTAACGACCCCTCCACGATGCAAGCTCCCATTCGTCGACCTTCACCGAGCCTTGGAACGAAAACGAAGTACAATGCGGCATAACGCTTCTGCTACTAGTGCTGGGAACAATCCGGACGTTCCGAACTTGAAATGGAATGTAGCTAGTGTTCCCAAGCAGGATTCTGGGTTTGATAGATCTCTAAAGAGGGGGAAGCTGGATATCGGCGATACTGAGAAACTAGGGACACCAACATCAGGAGGGCAAGTAGCCGTCATGACACAGGAACAGAACAAGAGCATCCTCGCTACCAAAGGCAAACATATCAAAAACGTCGAGCCCCCGTTGCCACCTAAGACTCGGATGGACGAACAAAACCGCGAATTCTCCCCGATCGACCGAACGAGATGCAGGAAGCTTCTTGTGCAAACATGTCAAACAACCGGGACGTCTCATCCGCAACTGCACCCATCAGACAGTGAAATACAATACGCCAACGCGGATCGTTCCATCAAGGACGAGACTATCCAAATCCCTCAACTCGTTTCCCCTGCTACATCCCACCAATCGGCGGAGGCTGTTCTATCAAATGATTTTCCTGCCCGTGATTCTCCACCACAAGAGGCCAATCCTGCCCCTCCCCCGGTTACCGTCTCGTCGCCGAAGAAACTCTTGCCCATCCATGACCAGGTTGTCACAGAATCATATCTACGACCGACTCCAAACCTGTTGACTCCACGTTCTCTCTCGCCGTCTCGCCATCCCAAGCCTGGAAGCGTTTTGGATGATGTGGTGGCACGTTTACAAGTGCAGCACCGTCATCATGACCGCTTGCTGCCTCCAAAACTACCCGAGTCTACAATTAAGCTCCCCCAGATAGCGAAATGGTTCAAAGAATTAGGAACTAATTTTATCAGCACAGGCACCCTTGGTAGGCGGAAAAGATGGAAGACACCAAATGCCAAGGCAATGATGGTTGGATTAAGTGATGGATGGTCTTTTGTTGGTGCGCCCGTCCGGATAACGCGATGAATACCCTGTAACTTTGATGCGAGCTCAAGTGTACTATTGTACCTGTGACATGTATTTCTGTGGTTCATTTTGACACAATTTTCCCTCTGAACAACTTCTGAGGCCATCCCCCCGACATTCTGCTCTTGGGTATTGAAGGAGGCCTCGCATCAAATATTTCCTTTGTCAAATGTCTTGGAGAGTTAGTGCCAACGATAGCTCCCAGGATACCCGAAACGTCAGAGGCTATCTCAAGCTCAAGTCGTAAGCTCAAGTTCTCCACGAGTTCTATTGCCTCTTCATCGAATCTTCGCTCCGGATCTGTTGGCGGATCGCTCTTTCATCCCCACGATATTTACTTAGTCTACCGGCTAGAGAGCAAGTACTCTCTGCCACGGCAGGAATACCTCTCTGCTTTTTNNNGCAGAAGCGAGACAAGTTGCTCATAAATTCTCCAGGGTTCTTCTTGAAAAAGCTAACACAGATGTTCGGGTCTGCTAAGTTTTGCTTTGGGGCCCGCAAGACGTTCCAGCTGTAAAGAGCCACGTCGAACCGCGCTCGGGCCCACATCTACAGAAGAAATGCGATACTCCTGGATAGTTTGTCATGAAGAGAAACCTGTTGCTCTCAACGAGCTGTATCTTACACTATGCGATGCACATCGGAAAGGGTGGGGCATGGTGGGAGGGACGCAACACTCGGGAAAGTGCTACCACATCTTTGGCTCACGGCAACTTTTTTAAATCAACAGATCATGAAATTATTTTCCAAAGGATACTGTCACTCGTTCCGTAAAAAAGTGTGTTTTTGGAGAGCGATATGTGAGAGAATATCCAGGCTATTTTACGCGAGAGTAACGAAAACTACGAGATGAAGAGTTTCAGATTTTCAACGCCTCGCGCGTCAGGCGATCTTTGGGACAAGGATGATATCGGATATATTTTTTGCAGTATTACGGGCTTGTGCGCCCTGCAAGGGACACGGCGGGGTTGATCGGACCTACCCGGGAGACTTGCGGTAAATTTTAGTGACCTTTCTTTTTATTCCAGAGCGGTGATGGAGATGTCGGACTTCGGGGCTGTGTGATCGAAGGCTGAGCGCTGGGGCCTAGTGATGCAAATACACACTGGGGCATGGAAAAGTTGAGGGAAATCCTGAGGAAGATTAAAAAATTGGTTGAGATACTCTTTTAATCGACCAACTTTCAGGGTATTCTTAGGATTTTACCCATGGGAAAACATTCCTGTGTCCTTCTTAATCTCTAACTTCATCACTCAGGTTCGCACTTTAGCACTTAGGCAGGGCTTAGGAGTGCTCTGTCTTCCACCTCTCTTAGGGCAGGGTGAACCCTGATGTCCGACATCTCCACCACATCTCCTGAGCTTCATTCTCCAGGTTGTAGGAGATGGGAACACCTTATAAGGCCTCCAAGGTGAAGAAAGCATCACTCACAGGTGACATTCCAAGCCCTCTTGCAATCCTCAGTGAGCACGTTTCGCAGTACGAAAATAACTTATCAGTTGACACTGTGTGCTCCTCGTACCCCCTGCTCCAGTTTAGCCATCGTTCAAACCACTATGCTCATTCGTCCCACCTTTGTTGTATGGGTCTTCTTGGCACTTGGCGTCAATTCCCTTCCTTTAGAACCCAGAGCCCCAGACTCCGTAAGTCTCTCCCATGAGTTATTGATCAATTCATAATCTTATCCCCACAGGATTCATCAGTAAGTTCTCCAGATCCGAAGACCATTAATCAACTTTGTATTAACCTCACTCTGCCCATCGTACAGACCGTCACCGTTAACGTCGACACAGCTCCGGGGGTTCCCCACACTAAGGCCAAGCATGACACACGCCAAGGCCCCATGGAAGAGTGTGTCGCCAGCAACTTCAACTCCGCTGACTGTCCTTTCAATTCCAACGAGGTACCAGCTATAACTAGTACTGCGGGATGACCCACATGGTTTAGCAATGCCTGTCGTCGTTCTATGAGGAGACCCCGAGGCATGCTCCTGCACTCAACTTCCAGACAATTACTTGTACTCTATAATTATTTTTTTTGCCTATCTTCCCTGTCCAGTTCAAAGTGGTTGTCGTTTTTTAATTAATTTTATGTTATGCATGTTCCTGTGGAATGTGTGAGTAGTGTTGCGCAAGGCCGGGCTCCAAACCCTTGGCTCAGTGCCACGGCTTTTCCTTGGCTCGGCTTTGATTTTGGAAAGGCCCGAGCCCGGGCTCAGGCTGCGGCTCGAAGTGTGCGGTGTTGAGTTTCCCCTCGAACGACGCGATTTTCACTTGGGAGATCGTTATAATTCGACGAAGGAAATTTTAGTTACAGGTGTGACTCGGGTAGTCTAACCAGGTCACGTGACACCTAAGGTGCGAGCTCGCAATATCTCTACATGCGGGACTTGGGCAACGCTTAAAAATGCTTTGTAACTCCATCACATTAATTTAGAAAAAAAAAGACGTCCCTGAACAACCGACCTAAATGTTGGAACTGTACACATGACAGTGTAACAAACTGTGTCACTCCATGTTAGCGTGGTTTGTCTTACATCCACCATATATGTTTGTATCTGTGTCTGTGTCTGTGTCTGTGTCTGTGTATGAGTCTGAGGCTTTCTGAGTCTCCATTCTTTTCTCTATATCATTACACACTCCGCTGTCATTTGTTGTTTGCCATATATGGCTTTTGTGTAGTTGCAAAAGTGTTTCTTTTTATTCTCTTGTTTTAGATTATTGTTCTAGAGAATATATAAAATAGCTAGTGTGGATTTCACTTTCCTCAGTTGTTTGACACTGTTCAAACACTGAGGTAAGAACATTTATTATCATGTATATTTCTTTACTTACCTGTACACTCTAGTAGTTTTGCACAGGTAATATACAGTCATTTGACACTGTTCATTCAAACACTGAGTAGTTTTGCACAGGTAATATACAGTCATTTGACACTGTTCAAACACTGAGTAGTTTTGCACAGTTGTTTATTATCTTACACTAAAAGCTCCTGCATTGCTGCATGCAAGGTCATGAAAAGTTCTATCTGGCATGATATAATCTTCTGTCACCTTATACTAGCTGCGCTGAGGGGCAAACCCTCACCAAGCTTGGCTTCAAAACCTCACTCTGCCCACCATACAGACTGTCACGGTTAATGTCAACACAGCTCCAGAGGTTCCCCACACTAAAGCCAAGCATGACACATGCCAATCCCCCATAGAAAAGTGTGCCTCCAGCAACTTCAACATCACTGACTGTCCTTTCGATTTCAACAAGGACCCAACTAGTGTCTTATAGGCAGTTAATATCAATTCCCTTTCGAACCCCAGAGCCCCAGACCCTCTAAGTCTCTCCTATGAATCATTGATCAATTCATAATATTATCCCCACAGGATTCATCAGTAAGTTCTACAAATCTGAAGACCATTAATCAACTTTGTATTAACCTCACTCTGCCCATTGCATAGACCGTCACTGTCAGGGGACAACCTGCTTTTACCAAATTCTTCACCTCTAAGACTTTCACATGTTCGAGGCACAAGTCCAAAGCATGAGAACCTTGGCCTGAAGTCTTGGGTCCTTGACCTCCCATCACAAGTCTGAAACCTCAGACCACCCAAGACCTCAGCCAACCTCAGGGTATGGCCCGAACATCTGACCCAAATTCCCAGCCCAACATCTGGCCTTCATCAGGGACGGAGCACCTTATGGGGATAGAAGTTGGGCAGGGTTGACAGCACGTAGGAGTGCCCCTGGTTGGGCATTAGGTAGTCATATATAGTTTTTTTACTAGTAGTGGGGATCCCTAGACTTTTCTCTTTGGATTTCCCCTCTACTAGGCATCTGTGACCACTAGGAGGGTTGCCCTTACAGTCACTGTTAATGTCAACACAGCTCCAGAGGTTCCCCACACTAAGGCCAAGAATGACACATGCTAAGGCCCCATGGAAAAGTGTGTTGCCAGCAACTTCAACATTGCTGACTGTCCTTTTGCTCCCAATGTGAACCCAACTATAATTAGTACTATGGGATGACCCACTCATGGTTTAGCAATGCCTGTTGTCAGTGTCAGAACCCATGCTGAGCCAATCCCTGAACCTCTGGGCCCTTGGGCCTGAACCTCCAGCCATCTCAAACTTGTTTTGTATCTATTTCCATCTTGTATTTGATCTCTCTTTGCATAGCTTACACCCCTGACTTTGGTCACCCAGTCCCCGATTCCCAAACTCCTTCGTGTATAAACTACTAGTTCATATATATGTAAATCAGTTCTGATATTGACTAAGATACCCAATATACTCTTATCTTCTAATCCTTACACTCCCTCATCCCCTTTGCTATAGGTCATGCCCAAACTTCAGGTGACCTCGGGCCTCATCTGAAATATGAGATAGGACTCTGAGCTGGCACAGCTCATAAGCTGAAGCCAAGTCCCATTCAACTCGTTCACTGAGCCTCAGCCATCCTTGGCAACCCGACCCCAAACCTCAGTCGACTCTACCTTGAGTCCCAGCCCTATCTCTGTCTCTGCTCTGACCTAGTTCTTAACAGTCAGCCCCTGCTTAACCCACAGGTGATCTACCAATACCTATCATCGTTCTATGAGGAGACCCCAAGACATAATGCAGCACTCAACTTCCAGACAATTACTTGTCTTCTATAATTATTTTTTTTGCCTATCTTCCGTGAGTAGTTGTCATTTTTAATTAATTTAAGTTATGCATATTCCTATGGAATGTGTGAGTAGTGTTGGGCAAGGCTGGGCTCCAAGCCCTTGGCTCAGTGCCACCATAGCTTTTCTTTGGCTCAGCTTTGATTTCTTGGGCTCAGGCCATGGCTTGAAGTGTGTGGGACTTAGGCAATGCTATTACTCTAAAAACACTTTGTAACTCTATCATATTAATTTAGAAAAAAAAAAGACTGTCCCTGAACAACTGACCTAAATGCTCCCGCATTGCTGCATGTAAGCTCATCACAAGTTCTATCTGGCATGACATAATCTTCTGTCACCTTATTGTATATTCAGACTAGCTGTGCTGGTGGCCTATGTTATTGTATACTCAACCTCATGCTTACATAATCACAGAGCTGCATCAAAGAAAATAGAGATAGAAAAACTATCACATATACAGGTATCATAGTTAAGAACTGATCAGAACAGAGTGAAGGTGAGGGTGGAACTCAATGTAGAGTCAAGTGAGGTTTGGTGTCAAGTGCCAAGGGAGGCTGAGGCTTGCTGGTCAAATCTGATGGGACTTGGCTTCAGCTTATATGCTGTACCAGCTCAGCATCCTGTCCTAGTATTTTGGACAAGGCCCAAGGTCACCCAAAGTTCAGGCATGACCTTAGCAAAGGAAATTAGGGAATAAGACAAGATAATTTATTTGGGGTATCTTAGTCAATATCAGAACTGACTTTAGTGTACATAAACTAGTGGCTTAAATCCAAAGAGGTTTTGGGATCAGGGGACAAATGACTGAGGTCAGGGTCATTAGTATCAAGACCATTTTCTGGTGAATCCTCGCTGTGCTTGGTAACATCCTGAATCCTCACTCTACCCTTGGACTTTTATACTGCTAAATCTTTATTTTTTGATTCTACTGTCTCTTTAACTACCTTTCAGTAACTCTTCCTTATATACAATATTCCTTGTTTTATCTCCTTCTCCTAAAACAACATCAACCCTCCTCCAATTCCTCCCTCTTCATATTCCAACATAAACACTGGAAAACTCTGGGAAACCCCTAGAAAAATGTCAAGTTTGTATGAGATTCTCCAGTTCAGGATAAGTTAGGAATATTGAACCACTTTTCAAGTTTTTCTTCAGGGTTTTCCTGAAGGCACAACATTCCTGTGCGTCCGATGATGGAGATCTCGGACTTCAGGGCTCACCCTGCCGCGCTGAGGCTTTAAACTTGCAACAGCTTCTGGAAACATCCTCCAACTTAAAAGCCTTCAGGCAATTGTAATCTCAGGTCTGACGCACATTCCCCTATTGTATTCATACAGGACACCTTATATGTAAGCCAACAACATTTGTGTTGTTGTAATTTAGGGTGAAATTGAATAATAATTTTTTTGCAGAACAATGTGGAACTATGGAACTATGGGGTATCTACAGGTTTATGTTAACTAGTCAAAGATGTGACAAATTGATCTCAGGACTTACCACCTCAGTACTACCAATCACTGAGGTGCTTGTCCCCTGATATATATCTGACAATATATATGGTTGGCTAAACAGCCTCATGTCTCCAACACAAGTCCAGCTACATGTTAGTGTCTGTGGTCCCCTGGACTCATATATGAATCCAGTTGCTAACTACTGATATTAATTACTATCCTGAGAACTGAGTGGTAGATTGACCTTTATACTTTCGATACACAAGTGTAGAGGCAAAAGTAATCATCGAGTCCAGGTGATTGCCTAAATGTTGCTTGGGCGTCTGCTCATGGAACGGTGGAAGACAGCCGGCATTGCTAAATCCAGCGGTGGGTGGTTAAGGTTGATGATACCCCGTTGGAATTGAAAGGACAGGCATTGGGCGAGCCGTCCCCGGCGGCGTACTTTTCCATGGGGCCTTGGCGTGTGACAAGACTGGCCTTTGGGGGTGCTTCAGAACAGTAATCGGATCCGTGCCGGGATTGTATGGTTGGTTATTGGGGTTGACTCGTGGGACATTGTTGGGATGAGGGTGGACAGGGGCTGGGTCGTCAGGGTGGACGGCAGCTTGGGCAGCATCGGCTACTGCATTTGGGGACGACGCCTGCGGGTTAGGGATAAGATCTTTTACGGATCAACTGACGTTTTATGGGAGAGACTTGCAGCAATTGGAACGGCATTGACGCTAACAGCCAAGAAGACACACGCGACAAAGGTGGCACGAACGAGCATTGTGGTTTCAATGATGGCTAGAGGAGCACACAGGGTCGGTTGAAAAGGTTGGTTTCATAAGGTAAGAACCGCTCACTGAGGATTGAAAGACGGGTAGGGGATGGTAGGCCTTAAGGGAATGACTCTTCGCCTCGAGGGCTTAAAAGGCTGTACATACGATCAGAGCTATATTTGCGGACTTGATCTGGCTGACAAAGGTAGTTTCGGGGCGTGACATGGCTCACCGTTCCCTAGATGTGGCCGAGTGGCAGAGCACTTCGCTGGGGGAGTAAGAAAGGTTTCCCACCATGAAAAATCTAAAACTGAGAGCAAATTTCAAGTTATGTTAAATTTTGCCGTACTGATCTTGAAAACTTTGAAAAAGCCCTAGATGCCATCAATATGATGCAGAGAAAGACTATCTATCATCTAGAGAATTCTAAGGGTGTAGCCTGCAGGGCTACCACAATATTCTGTCCTTGTCTGTCTATAGTCGCAGTGTAACAATCGGATACATTGACGAGGATAGGGAATGCATGAGTACATGAAGGAAAAGTCGGCTCAACTATGAAGTATGATGCCTGATTATCATCCAGGCAAAAGAAGGAATATGCGTAACAAAAACGACTCAGAACTGCGCTGGTGCCTGAGGAAAACAAGGAAGATAGGCAGAATAATCATAGAGTCCAGGCAATTGCCTATATGTTGAAACGAGAGCGCATTCCTTGGTGTCTGCTCATGGAGCGAAGATGGGGAAGACGGAGCTAGCAAGCTAAAACCAGCTGTGGTTAACTGATAAGCGATGCTTGCTTTGAGCTGCCATCGAAGGGCTATTGGCTAGTATAAGTATGGCCGGGCGACACATTTATTGTTCAGGTCCTGGCGTGGGACATTGTTGGCCTTAGGGTGGGGAACTGCGGGAGCTGTATCACCGTTAACGGCTACAGTCTGTACGACATGTGAAGTGGGATGAATAGAAAGTTGATTAATGGTGTTCGAAAATTTGGGGAACTCACCCACAACTTCTGTGGAGATAAGATTTATAAATCGATTAGATTCAAGTCTCGGAGACGTGATAGAGATGTCGGACTTCAGGGCTCGCCCTAGATTGGCTGTGCAAAGAGACAGCTGCGGCGGCCAGCAGAGCACGTCGCTGGGGGAAATAAGAAAAGTTTTCCGCCATGAAAACTCTAAAGAAATTTCGAAAAAAAAGTGGTTAAATCGTATCTTGATATCCTTCATTATGAAAACTGAGAACAAATTTACAGATAGAGGTCAATGCGCGATAATATTCATTTCATCCCTTGGTATAGATTTTTTTTCCTTTAAAACGTTACCGACAGTCGACGATTTTTATTCCTTATGTTGGTGTGAGAACGGGATCACACTCGAACACTCTCACGCTCGCTGGCGCAGCAACGACGCGGGGAGGCAGCACGACGCGGGAGCGCAGAACGGGATTCAACGCGGTGAGGCAGCTGCTAGGAGCAGAACAGCACGGCGACGCAGAAGCAGAACGGTGTTGAAAATAGAGACCCGAAAAGTGTGGTATTTCGCCACATCATATCGAAAATTCTGCTCGGCGTCTAACTATCTCCGATGCTTAACTGATGTTGGACTCAACACCTCATTGAAATATTTCAACACACCCCCTGAGTCTGACACCCCCATAATAGAACAATAAGAGGAGAGTGTAGGATAGAAATGAATAAAAAGAATTTAGAATGCAAATCTGACCAACTGGGGCTCACTGGTTTTAAACCATTCTCAAAAAACAGTTTCAGTGAGATCAGGTATGATTGGGGCCCATAACCTGTTGAAAATAGAGGCATGAAAAGTGTGGTATTTTTCCACCTCATATGGAAACATGAAAAAATTCTGCTCACTGTCTAACTACCTCTGGCTCTTAACTGATGTCAGACTCAACACCTCATTGAAATATTTCAACAAACAGAACTCAGGAGGCACTTGGGGGATAACATAAGGAGCATCAGGTAATTAACCTATCTGGTCCAGTGATATTAAGTGATGTGCTTACATTGTTGATTTTAGAGCCTGGTATTCCTTCATGAACACAGTGTTGCATGAGTTTTGTATCCAATTGTCAGTGAAACACCAACACCAAGTATCATGATGGATATTAGGCTTTCTCCCTGGAAAACACATTTCTCCTGTGCTAACTATCCTGTCAAATGTTATCTCCTCGATTTCTGGGTGGATATGAGACTGTGGGTTAATACAATAGCGCTCCTAGCATGCTATTCTCAATTTTCTGATTTGCACAGTTAAAAACCACCACTCTTCTCTCCACGTCTCACCCTCAAGTCTGTTTCACTTTTTTGAATATTGATTGAAAATAGCAAAATTCTATTATAACATGATGTTCAAATCAAATATCCAGCATCAGAGCTAACTGATCACTAGCAAATTCCAGAAGCTATCTAACCCATTGGTTAACTCAAAACTGTTAAGTTACTACTGTCTTATCTTATCTGTATATCCCTACCTTCCTCCATGAACATTAGGTGCTAACCTTCTTGTTCCTGAAGCACTAGAAACAGTTTACCAGTAATTTTCCAATCAATAAGTACCATCAATAATTGTCATAAAAACAAAACAAAAATTCTACACAGAATATCTGTCAGATGGTCTTTAAGAAAGGGCCAGAGCTGAGGCTGAGGCCTGGGAGAGGGTGAGGGTTGAGGCAGAGACCTGAAAGAAAGTGTGGGTCAAAGTGGAGGCCTGAGAAAAGGCAAGGGCTAAGGAAGGGTCTGAGAGAAAGCCAGGGATAAAGCCAAGGCCAGGAGTAAGGCAGAGGCAGAAGTCAAGTCAAAGGTTAATGCTAGGGCAAAGAGCCAAAAAGCATCTGAGGTGAATCCAGTGGCTGGAAGTTTGGGGGAGGTGAAGGGCCTGGGGAAAGCATGGAAGATCAAGGTATGTGAGGTACTTTTTGCTTTTTTTTTGTTTTCTGAGTTGGCTTTGCCTTACAGAGAGTCTGTGTCCCATGTAGTTGAAGGGGGGAGAAGTGTGTTCTCAGCACTTCAGGTGCCTTGTGCGTTCAGTGCCAATAACACAAAGTAGCTTGCAACAAGCCACATCTATTTTCATTCCAACTCTACCAGGGCTATTCTCTTCAACCTTAACCATCATCTCACATCCCCTTCATATACCAAATATAGTAGCTTGCAGGGAGTTGTGGAGATAAAGGTGTTGGTTTATGTTTGCGTAGTACATTGTTGTGGATGCTTTGGTCATGTAGGCTCCACTTGTATCTACGTGGATTGTTCTTGCTATACATCTGCCGTCAGTGTCTGTGTCCGTGTCCGTGTCTGTGTTTGAGACTTTCTGAGTCTCCACTCTTTCTCTATAACATCCAATAAAAGGTCTGTAGGCTGTATCAAATAAGCAATATCTATCTGCCCCATGGATCATATTCACCAACTCAAAAATCCAACACAGTTTGATTCTAGTTAGGAGAGATGTCTTAAAGTGGCATCACAACTTCACCTCCAAGGTCAGCCAACACTCTAGGCACACTAAAAATCAAGTGATTTGTCATGATGACAATTGTTATAAGTTGGCTGATGTGAGTACATTAATAATCAGGCATGAAGACCAAATTCATCATTTACCCTGCTTCTACCAAGAATCTGTTAGTCTATATGAACAAAAACTTGTTTGCTGTGAAGAACAGTATGTGATCCACATGGCTTCAAATACAGAATGGGACAATGTAACTAAGGTAGAAATCACTAGGAACGAGCACCCCCTTACATAAGCATGAAGCTCATTTTCTTCAAAATCGCTACTAGATATTAGGAGAGGGATAAAACACAAATTTAGCTCCTAGAATATGTTTAGTATATTACTTGCTAAGACTTGTTGCAGAGACTTTAGAAACAAACACAAAACTGAGTGACTAGTAGCAATTTTAAGGTCAAAATGTCCAAAAAAATTATTATTATTTTTGTAATTCCCGCGCAAATCGTAGCACTTTTCATTTTTCACGAAGAGAATTTTGCAGGTCATGTGGTTGATAGCCGAGGTCACATGACTCGGTCCTCGGCTATCAATCACGTAAACGGTCTTTGGTACGGACAGGATGGGTAGACTGTAGGGTGGGGGGGGGTGGTAACAGTGGAGACATGGAAGCTCAGTCCTAGTTTTATTGCAGAATTATATTTTTGTTTTAGCATATTTAAAAAAAAAAAATTTTTTTTTTCAAAACTAATTTCCAGGCAAATTCTAGCACTTTTCATTTTTTTTGTGAGAAGATTTTGCACTCACGTGACGTAGGCGCCCATATTACATAAAGGGTGCCTGTTCCTAGTGACTTCTACCTTAGAAACAACAAGAAAAGAAAGACACTATGACCATGCCATCAAAGTGAGGGGAATCATCAAGGTACATGATCTTACCTTCTTCAACATTACCACCATGTTCTGCCATCACCTCATTGCGGCTTCAAATACAGAATGGGACAATGTAACTAGAAACAACAAGAAAAGAAAGACACTATGACCATGCCATCAAAGTGAGGGGAATCATCACGGTACATGAATATTACCTTCTTCATCATTACCACCATGTTCTGCAATCACCTCATTGCTGTCAGGTCTCTGCACATGACTTTCTTGATGATGATGATCACCCTGTATGTAGTGATCATCATCATTGTCAATAGTCTGAAGTCAACAGACTCTTTCTATATCCTTACTAGATCAACTCAAGGACACTATGGTGCATCATGATATTCACAGGGGGGATAGGAAAATTTCCCACAAGAAAAATCCTGAGGAAAACCCAAAAGGTTGGTTGATAGTAAGTGTAATTCAAGCAACTTTTTGGGTTTTCCTCAGAATTTTCCCCATGGGAAAAACTTTCCTCTCCCCTATGATTCCATACATTCATATCCCAAAATATCACTGGATTTGGGGTGTAGTTCTTATTAAGAATAAGAGGGATAATGTTTTATTATGGTAGTGCAAGCTGGGGGTTTGTCAGTGTTGATGCATTTGTAGTTTGGGGTGTGTCACCTTGCATTGACATATCATCCTGTGTGAAAGGGTGCTTGAGATTTGTGACAATGTATGAATAGAGCTCAATATTATAGAATAGAAATGTCCTTAAACCCAAGGACCATTTTGGAATAAGAACTAATTGAGGATTCATGAGGCAGCTAGCTGGCCTGCTGGCCTTTTTGCTTGAGGTCAAAAGTGATACCATTTTCTACCTAATTGTACATTTTATATAGCAGTGCCTATAGGAGAAGTCTCAGAGTCATACATATGAGAATAGTGCACTCATAAACATTTTGTTCCTTTGTGACCCCCATTTTGTAATTCTGCCCCAGTTGTGTGAATGTGGGACCTTGACTCATCATACACAGGTCATTCAGCTTGGTTTGGAAACATTTGGGGCAGTAGCACCCTAGTGTATAATAACTGCATATTATCATCTCACTTGAACTCACAAATACAATCCATTGGTTTGTACAATATAATCACCTCATTACATTGTTGGCCTGTGCATGTGTATTGTTTTTAAACTCAGTTCTTGCTTCCAAGCAACAATCTTCAGGTACAATGGCTGAGTACTCCCAAGGGTCCAATTTAATGCCATCAGTGAACAATGAGCTCTGACCCATGCTTCAAACTCTTCATCATCTCCATGTTTCAAAGTCCAAACTTTGGTGTACCCAAAGCATGGAGTCTTAAGTCAAAACTTCACTCCTGAGCAGCAATCTTTGGACCTCAGGTCCAAAGCAACCTGAGTATCTAGCCTAGCATCCAACTTTCATCAGGGATGAAGGGCCTTATGAGAATAGTGTTTGAGTAGGGTTGACATTGTTGAGAATGTTCAGTTTCTATTTCCTCTTTCTCTCTCTTTTTCTCTTTCTTTTTATCATGTGTAAGATATAATGTTGCTTCACATGAATGTATTTCCATAAACTCCAAACAAACAAATCCCAGATAAAGAAAACCATCCAAACACAGATGTGGTCCTGCGGAGCCCATGAGCATCAAATATTCACTGTGATACTCAGAGATATGCAGATGAGTATCTAATGGTTGCATCAAGTTGTGGATTCACACATTTCATCAGAAAATAATGGAGAAAATTCACTATAATTACACAACAGATATCTCAGTCTTATCTGTTATTATTATCCACCCTAAAAAGTTCAGATTACATAAACACTGAAAGGCATCAGCAGGATCACCTTGGATAAAACAGAAAAACAAAAACAATTACAGAGGACTTGTGGTTCCAATTCAAGGCTGGAGGCCTTAGAAATATTGTGTTTATTTTTAGATTCAATCAGAAGAATGGCCCTGAACACAATCAATTGCAAATGCATGCACACATGTCTTCAGACATGAACAGGCTAAAATGATGTTTGATCAACAACCACATGGCTTTGAAACACTGCCAAAAACAAATATGGCAACCACAACACATATTCTATTCACCCTTATTGACGCCGATCCATGACCGAAGCCCAAATGCTTCCATTTCATTTAAGACAAGCACCCAAACATTCAGAAACAGTTTCAGAAATTTTCCTATCAATTTTTCTTATTCTTTCAACTCAAAAACAATTCTTGTTTCCATGATCTGTAGTTCTCAAGAGAGATTGGTTTCAGAAGTTTTAACCTATAGTTACTTCCATTTTTGTGCAATCCTCCCCTCGTGTAGATTCAAACCCCAGAACCACTCCATCACCCCTATCTTTCTCATTCACCCACAAGAGACTCACCTTAGCTAGCATTTTGCTTAAATATGCTTGTAGTTCTAGTGAAAATTCAAGGCAGTAAAACTCCACCAAGTGAACTATATTCTGAATCTCTCACTCAATATCTTCACAAGTGCTTTCCTGATAGTAAATCGTCACTGGCCATTTTAGACTCAATAGTCACTTCAATTTTGTTAAGTTGAAGTGTTATCTCTATCTACTAAGGTCGCATTACTGCACGTGATCTTTAAGTGCTGACAATTTGCACCTGCATCAGTGCATCCCCCACATCTCAATAGATATTCACCTAAACTACAAAATTAGCACTGACTCAGTGCATTTAGAAAACTCCAACAAAATATCAAATAAGGCTCAAACAAATATTTAAAAAATACAGAAATTATTTCCATTACAACTCTTATTATTATCCACAGACTTACAGTGCAGTGTGAGCATCAGAACCACTCACAATTTCATTGGAAAGAATTCCAATCTAGATAGGGTGCTGTTTTACCCGGATCGAGATGAGTACAGCGCTAAAAGATGTCACCAGACAGAATGACATCTATGGAATAGAAGTACTTATCTTTTGCTGCCATCAGTCTCATCCTTTATCTTATCATGGTCTGTGCAACATACCATTGTATAAAAAACAGACAATTGTAGAGTGTAACAAAAAAAATACTTGCTCTCTATTTCCTGTCAGAATTCAAATATCAGTGACAAAAGATGTGGATGAATGTTGTGTTAGTAAATTTGTTCAGAAATGTTCCTAATGATAATAGAATGGTTTTTGAAAGTGAATAGAAATCCTACAGTAAAAGTGAATGGCTTTCAGAATGTTTGCGAATAAAATGCATCATTCCGAAGAGATAGAGGTTCCGAAAGGATTCTATCTTGTGGATCGAATGAACTTTGCAGTTCATGTTGATCACAGCCAATGATTTCACATTCTTATGAAGTGTGTTTGAATTAATATAAGTAGAGTTAAAGTGCTCACTAAAATGTGAAGTTGTTGTTCAAGGTGATTTTACAACGAGTTGGCAAGTTTGAGTAGAACAATCAAGTAGACGTACAATAATTGAACTAGGGAATATACATGCAAATGTGCTAGCTATATACTGAATGATTCAGAAGGAAGAGTGAATGAGAATGAGTCCATGAGGGTCAGAAAGTAGCTAAGGTACATGTATACTAATTAAAGGCCATAGGAAAGAAAGAACAAGGGTGGTAGGAAAATTGTGAATGAAGAAAAAGATTAATGGACCAACAATAACTTTTGAAACATGTTTCCGAATTGCATGGCTCATCGGGTAGGGATAACCATGTGCACAAAATCCTTTGGAAGGTGATCATTCATATAATAGAGTCTGATGATAGGGAATGTCATCACAAGCTTCAATATAATAGAAATAACTCGATCAATGAGTTCATTGGAAAAGATGGGGATAGTGATGGGGATAGTGAGGGTGCTTCTCTTCCAGAAAGGATTATGATCGGACCTGGTTATTGATTGTTTCACTAAACACTTCATGGAGTGATTCCTGAACTGGATTGGGTAACCAGATCAAATGTGTGCGAAGTATTGAGGCAAGGGTGATTTGGGATTTGGAAGATCCATTTGGAAAGGTTGGTTCAGAAGGATGATGATATAGACAAGGTGTCCATATTGTGATCGTGACATTTCCCTCTCCCATATTTTAAGAGACATTGCATAGAACCATCCCTGGCTGGATACTAGACAGTTGTATATAGTAGTCTCACTAGTAGTGAGAACCCTCAGACTCTCCTCTTTGGATTTCCCTTTACTAGGTGAGATGTTTCCCTCCTCGTACTTTTCTATATATATATATATCTTTGGATTTCCCCTCTACTAGACATCTGTGGGTACTATTTAAACAGCAACTTGGTACAGATATTCACCAACCATTCTGATAGTATGTAATATCTACACAATGTCAACCCTGTCTGAATGCTATCCCTATAAGGCTCTTTATCCCTAATGAAGGATAGATGCCAGGCCAGATGTTTGGACTTGGATATCAGATCAAAAGATCATTGCTCAGGAGCAAAGTTCAGACCTCAGACTCCATGCCTTGGGTATGTTAAAGTTTGAACTTTGGAACTCAGAGGCAATGAAGAATTTAAAGCATGGGTTGGAACTTGACAATCTACTAATGGTATTGGACCTAACCTTCAAAGGTACTTGGTTGTTATACTCAAAGAACATTGCTCAGGAATGAAGTTCAGAGTATTGGCTGAAAATTGGACCTTTTGAGCTGCTCTCTCTCCTCCTGCTCTCTCTGTTGACAGAGGAAAGTCTGTAGTAGATAACTAACAATGTCACAACAACAAAGTAGTCTTGAGACTTGTCAATATACTGGACAGAGACAAGTTCCAACTGTTGCTTTTCAGCTTACATAAGGTGCTTGTTTAAACGCTGAGATAGCAGAGAGATAAATAGAAAAGGAGAGAAGGGATACTATCAAAGGAAAAGAGCAGTGGGATAAAATCACAAGCCAACACTCTCTCCTCCTGCTTCTTTTGTTAGGCATCCTCCCTTTCAACTACCTCCAATTCCTCCATTTCATGCATGCAGCACTCTACGGTTGATTTGGGAGCAGGTTTGGGCAACATGTAATAGGTGTCCTGTTTAGGGTTAACAAGTACCAGAAACTTGCAACTTCCTACCCTACCCATGTGTCTCTTATAACTTGTGTAGGAAATTGAACGGATCTTCCCTTGTGGCATTAAAAACAATGAACTGGCCAAGGATTGATCCCAGCACCTCTGTATTCTAGTTTGGTGCTTTAACCACCAAGCTACCAGTCCCATTGTCTCAAAGCAATCTGCTATGTTGGATATTCACCAAGGTCAGGATTTTCCTTGTACAGTCCAACACCTTGCACCTGACCCAAACATATCACATGACTTTGGTCCTGCATCACATAACCTGACAAGTCACATGAAACCAAAGCTTCATGGGTTTAGCCTTAAGGAAGAGGTACCATCAGACTCTGACCTGAACCTAACCCCCAAGCCTTTGGACCCTCAGGCCCAAGACCCTGCTCGTTTTAAACTTGTTTCATCTATTCCTATTCACATTTGACCTTCCCTATCTCCCCTATATAATTCACTCACTCATGTACATTAGTCCTCAGCTCTGATATTGACTAAGATATTCTAATAGACCTATGCTCTTTCCTCTTACTCCCTGTGCTCCTTCACTAAGGTCACACCCAAACTTCAGATGACTTCAGGACTAATCTGAAACACAGAGACAGGACACTGAGCTGGGACAGTATATAAGCTGAAGGCAAGTCCCATTGGATTCAACCACCAAGCCTCAGCTCACCTTGGTATAGGACCCTGAACCTCAGTTGACTCTTATGTTGAGTTCTTATTTGATTATACAACCCAGTTCTTAACAGCATCCCATTCAAGGAGTAATTCCTATGGTAATCTTTGCATATTTCAAACTTTACACAAATAATACACCCTTGATGTTTTGTAAAATGCCTACTTATCAGAACTAGATTTGTTATTTAGAACCTCCCAGATAGTACTACTATGGCCAGGCTAACAAATTGGTATATTAGTAGAAATTTTTTTGAATATATATATGTTCATATAAGTTATAAAATCCCAAGCTATTTTCAAAATATGAATCTTTGAAACTCAAGTTTAGTTATTCAAGTGAATATGAAAAATTAATACAGATCAGTATACCCTGAGGTGTCTTTCAAAACCCTAATGATATACTACTATCTCAAATCACCATTTGCATTGAGACTTTTCTCTAATATTACAAATTGTATACATACTTACCAATCTGGATATCCTCTTACCTTTTCAACACTCTATATCACATATTCTGTGCAATCCTTCTTGTTTCCACTTTGACTCATATCTCTGTGTTCTTGCTATTCTTTGTTGTTTTCTGGGATCTGACATTGTTATACTATAGCATCACTATTGCATCAGATGGTACTGCCTGTCAAAAAGAAACTAAATCTGAATATCTTCACAGACTTCCTCATAAAGAAGCTTACATGTACAATAACTTCTATTTTGGTCTGGAAGTATATAAGACAGTTCTTACTGGATGAGCTGGCCATGAGGTGTGACAGATTGACACCATGACATGTGCCAGGTCAACATACATGTCAGGGAAGAGTGGGCTGTTCCCTGACAGAGATAGATGGGTTTATCCAGACTAGCAATCTGTGCTCCCCCGATCAGATTTGTTTCTCTGATCTCGGTGATCCCACCTCCACACCGCCACGTGACACGGACATAGAGGCGGATATACGACACGCGGGAAATACTCTTCCTGGTTTCTGAAGGTGGGTGTAGACCTCTCCTGGAATCCCTCGCGAACTCCGGTTTTGGGATCGATCACGGGTTCCGTTTCGCACCTTCGACTTCGAGATGTTTTTTTTATTTATCTTTTAGCTTCCCGCCGGGGACCCAAAAAGGGATACAATTGGTTATCTATTAAAAAAGAGAAAAAAAAAGAAGGAGTGATGGAGAAGGGGTTCCTGGAAGACCAATACGAATCTGTGGGAAATGTTATCAAGGCGCTGTAGAGTTTGATTGTTGTGTGTTTTTATATAGACGACGCGCATGATGGATCTGTGATGTGGGGGCGTTAAAGCTGAGATCTCGGAAGGAATTCCGGGAGAAGCGCGTCTTGGAGAGCTGTTTTCTTCTCGAGCGCGGGCGGGATGAACACGATTGCGACGCTCGCTCGCCCGATTGCGAACGCCCAAAGTGTTGCGAGGCATGTGGAGAAGAGCGCTTGGGATGCAGTTGAAATTGGGAAGGACAGCCTGTTCACACAATCTGTTATTATAAGTACAGATGCCCCGTACACGGAGCCTGGTTCTCAGCACCGAGGAACTCCTTGGCTTTAAGATCAGAAAAACGCCTAGGATCCTCGGTACACATGGTATATGAGGCATCGAAGTGCTCGGTATTTTATTATCTTATCTCGTCGTCTAACCTGCCCTTCTTAAGCTCTTCCTCCTGTCTCATCCTACTGGTCCGCATGTGGGAGTCGCCTTCGACCCCGATAAATGGAGGCAGCATGGACAACTATGCACGGCGCTGGGGCGTATTGCCACCCCGAAGACCCGTACGTCCTCCATGCGAGTGCACAGTCTGATCCATGCTCTGCCCTGGCATTGCAAACTCCTTCCCCGTGCGGGTTGTTCCCCCCTTTGCCTAGCTCAGGTCACCCAGCGCGCCGATACATACATATACTGTAAACTCATGATATCCGCGTGTTTAGGGGCTCGACCTGATGCGGCGAATGATCAACAACCCGCCGGTCGTTGGTGGTGGCAGCGGTGGTCGTGGGAGGGTATCTGTTGTACATTATCTTCGGTGCCATAGCCATCGGTCTAATTATTGACTCTGGCGGCGTGACGAGGAGCGTACAATATTTCTGAATAATTCGTGCTTTTTCTTTTGTGTGTGTGCGTGTGGGCCTGCTGCCAGCGAAGGGTGTGAATAGTGTTTCTGTATTTTGTATATCTCCAGAGATAGACGTGAGTCTCTGCCTCGATTGGACGAAACTCGATTCAACAAGACGTTGGATTCGAACCCGCTGCGCCCTCTCAAAGATATTACATGAATCCACAAAAAAAAAACATCATCAAACTAGAGGGACGAAACAACAAAGGAAACGCTGCACTCACAAGCCAATCGACCCATTTCATTCCCCACACTATTCAATATCGATTCTAGCCCAGCATAAAAATGACGAAACAAAAAAAAAAACATGACGCTACCGGGATCTTTTGTTTGATTGTTTCGGGTGGCAGTCATTTGGATGCATCCTATCCTCGAGGTGCCTGACCCTGGTTTAATTACTTCCGGAAATTTAATTTAATATGTGCTGATTAGAGAAAGATATTTTCTCGCATAACAGTCCTGTGCGAAAAGAAAATGACTATATTGTCTGTAATACATATGCGTGTCTCCTTGAAACTTTGTTTACTCTCTTCCGATTTCGAAATCGTGGGAGAGGAGCAGGCAGCAGCACTGCGGGAAAGGGGTTGGGAGGGGGAGACGTACACCGAATCCCCGAGGCTCGACACACCGAGAATCTCAACAATAAGCGAAAAGATATTAATCAGCCATTTTTTACCCGGCACGAAAACTCGAAAACAGATTATCTTTTTTTTTTTCAGCTAGTGGACAAAAGAAGAAAAAGGGGGGTTAGGAAGCGTAGGGTGGGATTGGAAACAAACCCGAGTTGCGTCGCCACGGGAAGCTTGTGCAAATGCTCTTACAATGACAGTTGCGAGGGAGCCCCCCATTTCATGCTTTGGCTTCAGGGTCCGCTGGGTTGAATTTAAATTGAATTTTTGAATTTTCGGGAAAAGAGTTACAGATGTTTATTACTGATCGTTTACAGGTGGAAGGAAAAACCGGTGACTGGAAGAAAACAAACCGAGTTCCCCCTTCCTTCCCACGCGCGGGAGCTAAAACGAATATCCCAGTGATAGTTGCGAGGATCATAAACTGCGCAGGGGACCTGCAAGGACCTGCTCCAGGGGACTGCTCCCAGATACCTGAGGCACGACTATTTCGTAGATGTCGCCGCTGTTGATGATTCGACAAGGGGTCTCTTTTCTCCGTTGATTTA
>QMFG01004613.1:0-12272 GCA_003314545.1 Ramaria sp. MG151 | reverse complement strand
AATAAAACTTGGTCCATATACTTATAAAAGAAGTATCTAAAGGATGATTATGAATTCAGAGGAAAGGAATGAGATTGACCTGAGGAATCCAGCATATATTGCCTTCCCCTCCTATCTGGCAGTTAAGCGCCCATCCGGATATCTCGGGAGCAGCATATATGCGTGTGTAGTTAATTCCACAACAGTCGGGATTGTGTACACACCGCATATGAGTCCAATCTCTTCCTCCATAAGACAATCATCCCAAAATTCATAAGGACCAGGAGGACATAAAACATTACCCTCATCGAAGACCTCATGCATAGGACCAATGAGGACATCCTCAAAGTTCACATGATCAACAGCTAAGCGCCAAATAATACCTCCCTGCATCAGTGCCAAATGAGCATGAGGGTGACGGAAAAATGAGTTTCGTGCCTCTTCATATGCAATATAATCGACTTCCATAGGGACATAATTTTTAGGACACCATCCAAGCCCAATGTTCCTCTCAGGTGGTGGTCGAGGCACATTGTCTGTCATAGCACGTCTAACTCTGGTACTGAATGGGACGCCCCTGTTCATAAAGTAGATGGCCATGCTGTCATGCCGGGTAAAGTCGAGTCGCATACACTCAAGCGCAGTAGCCACACTACCAACCATAAGAAGCCACTTTGATTGCTCTTGAGGACCAGCCTTAGGCTCCAAAACATACTGTACTGGGCTCAAGATAGGATCGATGGTGGTTACAGTGGTCCGCAAGGATAATCCGAATTTTCTTCCAAGGCCAATGAGTGTCAACACATTTCTGGTATATGACCTCCCCGCTAGACCTCCAGGAAAAACCATATTGTCTCAGAAGGTGTCTTGACAAGGAATCAAACTCCCTAAGAGTAGAAGACCGTTCAGGGAACTCGGCTGAATCCATGGCCAATGAAGTGGAAATATCATTCACCCAAGTATTGGCAGGAGGAGGGTTTATATGAGTAGGTTTGATAGTGCCAAACTGATATTCAATATCAGCATCTCCATCAAAAATATTCTGTTCGTCAGCAATGAAATGATTGTCATACAGATCCTGATCAATGACCTTATCATCGGCGCTCAGGGGGTCAAATTCACTGCAGAGATCCCACTCATAGTTGAAGCCATTATATCGACGCTGAGTAGGTTTATACAAGTCCCACCATCGATCAACTTCAGCATGGGATATCTTTGTACGTAAACGAGTACCATTATCATTGACCCAAGCATAGACAGTGTCCTTTTTATTTGGACGCTAGAGGCGACGAGCATTATCTTCCCGAGTCACTCTACTCTGCTTTGCATCTTTGCTCTCACACTCCATTTTTTGGATGCAACAAAGTGTCACAATCACAATTTGGGCATTACATTCACATCGTCCTCGTTCCGAACAATTCCTTCCGAAGCACTTCATCTGAAGTCCGAAGCAACATGCCCACATTCCCATCAATTTTATCCAACAACTCTTTTATTTATCATTTCGACTCAAACACTCCATCTAGTGAAACAATCCCTGTGAAACAATCATTGGTCAGGTCCAATCATATTCCTTTTTTTAGAAAAGAACCACCCTGACTATCCCCATCACTATCCCCATCTTTCACCATGAAATTATGGATTGAGTTATTCATATTCATTCAGAGCTTGCGATGACATGCCATATCATCAGACCTGATGATATGAACGTTCTAGACTCCCATAATGACTCTCCGAAAGATTTAGGCATGGCTATCTCTACCTGAAAAGCCATACGATTCGGAAACATGTTTCAGGAGCTGGTAATAGTTTATTATCCCTTTTTTCTTCATTCACAATTTTCCTTCCATCATTGTTCTTTGTTTTTTTATGGCCTTTAATTAGTATACATGTACCTTGGCTATTTTCCGATCTTCACAGACTCATTCCCATTTGCTTTCACTTCTGAATTCTTCGGTATATAGCCAAACAATCCGGATGTATGTTCCCTAGTTCAATTATCGTATGTCAACTTGATTCTTCTACTCACACTTGCCAACTCATCCCCAACTCACCTTCAACAACAACTCTATATTTTTGAGTAAGCACTCCAATTCCATTTTGATTAGTTAAAGCCACTTCAAGGAATGTAAGATCATTGGCTGTGATCGACATGGACTGCAAAGTTCATTCAATCTAGGAGATAGAATCCTTTTGGAACCTCTATCTTTTCGGAACTATGCACTTCATTTGCAGACGTTCCGAAAGCCATTCGCTTTTACTGTAGGATTTCTATTCATTTCTCAAAACCATTCTGTTATCATTAGGAATAAGTCCGAACAGATTCACTAACCCAACCTTCATCTATATCTTTTATCACTGAAATTTGGATTCTGACACGAAGATCTTCCCCAGCAAGAAACTGTTGCCAAGTCTCACCAGGTTTCTGACGGCTTCCTGGGAGGGGCTGCTGTAAATGACGTATATCCTCAACCTCCTCAAAAGATTGTGAGCATGAAGAGTCAATTGTAGCAACATTTACTTGATCAGGGGTAGGACGATACAAGTCTAGCATCCTGTCTTTATAGAGGTCATTGTTTGCCTTTCCCCAAAAAAACCAAACCGGCACATGATCATGCATCATTGGATACAAAAGATGAGGGAACAGACAGGTAGGAATATGCATGATGACACCGATGCGGCGGTTCGAAGGTGAGAAGTTGCAAACCAACGACTGTTCCAGTGCACGCAACCATCCAGGATACACTTTGTACTTTTTTTTGAGAAGCTCAACCCAATCAGGAATTTCTCTGATAACCCCAGGTTTGGGGTATTTGTAGATTGAAACCGCCATGGAACACATCGCCATGAGAGGCACAAATGCATCACAGGAGGTCATAGCACTCTTGACGGTGGTCTCTTTTTTCCCATGCGTTTCCAAGTAACCCTTGGTACATGGCAGTGGAAATTCATTAAAAACAGCAGGGAAGAGGTAGTGAGGAGACTCTTCCAACAGTTTTTGGGAGATAAATCGTAATGCAGATTCCAGTCTACACCACACGTCTCTGACAGAACTTTCCAGCCCCCAGCCACATTCATAGCGTTTTATTGGAATGGTATGCGTTTTATATGCAAGTCGTCCAAAACTTTCACCACTAAAGGAGACAGCAGCAAGAGTATATGCCAGTTGTGGGAAGGCATTCATTGACCACTGCACAGTACTCATCTGCTTTGGGGGTACATGCTCGATGTCCACCAAGTATTGTTCTGTATAAGTCAGGAGCGATGGCATATAATCGGCATTATGCAAGGTGAAGACTAAGCCTTCACGAACAAAGACATTAAGTGGATGCTAAAATATACACAAAAGTGAGACATGGATATAATCAACACAAACAGCAACATACGTACATGAGTGGATGAAGACACCATTGATGTACAAGAGAATTTGCGGAAGGAATAGATGACATCAGTACAACAGGGAACAGGGGCAAGATGGCAATCCGATCACGATGTAGTGTTAATTGCAAGAGTGCAAAGGAGGCCAGATGATTACACGGGCAACAGCAGTGTAGAGAGGTTATGACACGTGGGAATGAACGATGGCAATCTCTGCGTTGAATGCTGGTGACATGAAAGGTAGACCAAGGAAGGTAGACCAAGGAAAAGGGGAGTCACTGCGTAGAATGCTGGTGACATGGAAGGTAGACCAAGGAAGGTAGACCAAGGAAGAGGGAAGTCACTGCGTTGAATGCTGGTGACAAGGTAGGTGGACCAAAAGAGGAGGTGGACTGAGGGAGGTGGACTGAGGGAGGTGGACTGAGGGAGGTGGACTGAGGGAGGTGGACCGAGGGAGGTGGACTGAGGAAGGTGGACCAAGGAAGAGTCACTGCGTAGAATGCTGGTGACACAGAAGCGCTGGTGACACAGAAGGTAGACCAAGGAAGAGGGAAGTCGCTGCGTACAATGCTGGCAACTGGGAAGAGGGAAGTCGCTGCGTACAACGCTGGCGACTGGAGAGAGGATGTAAATGAGCTTGCTAGCGTAGAATGCAGGCAAGGTGAAGGTTAAAATTAGACACGCTGTCGGACCCCAATATGTCGGCAATTTTGGTTCGGATAATGAAAATTCATTGGGGTCGGTTATTAAGTTTCTGTCTCTGACCTAAAATTTTCTTTTACTTCTCTCAGCCACCATCATCATCAGTTGCCAGCATTGTATGCAGCGACTTCCCTATTCCTTGGTCTACCTTCCGTGTCACCAGCATTCTACGCAGTGACTTCCCTCTTCCTTGGTCTACCTTTCTTGGTCCACCTTCCTTGTCACCAGCATTCTACGCAGTGACTTCCCTCTTCCTTGGTCTACCTTCCTTGGTCCACCTCCCTCGCTCGGTCCACCTCCCTTGTCACCAGCATTTAACGCAGTGACTTCCCTCTTCCTTGGTCTACCTTCCTTGGTCTACCTTGGTCTATGCTGGCGACTTCCCTCTCCCCAGTCGCCAGCCTTGTATGCACTAACATCCCTCTCCCCAGTCGCCAGCATTATATGCATCCTCTCCCCAGTTGCCAGTGTTGTATGCACTGACATGCCTCTCGTCAGTCGCCAGCGTTGTATGCGCCGACTTCCCTCTCGTCAGTCGCCAGCATTGTACTCAGTGACTTCCCTCTCGTCAGTCACCAGTGTTGTACACAGTGACTTCCCTCTCACCAGTCGCCAGTGTTGTACGCAGTGACATCCCTCTCCCCAGTCGCCAGCATTGTATGTGCTGACATGCCTCTCCCCAGTCGCTAGCGTTGTACGTGGCGACTTCCCTCTCATCAGCCGCCAGCCTTCTACGCAGCAACTTCCCTCCTCAGGCATCACAAGCGTGCAGTGCAGTAATGCTGCTGTCCAACTTGTATACCAGCGAGATCCATGCCCTAGTGTCAGAACCCCCACTGCCGAACCAAAGCCCCTGGCCCCTCGGGCCCGAGTCCCCGTTCACCTCAAACACATTTCATATCCGTCCCATCTGTTTGATCTCCTTTTGCATAGCTTACGACCCTGACCTCGGTCATCCGGTCTCCGATCCCCGAACCCCTCTGTATATAAGCTATTCGTTCATGTACATGATAATCAGTTCTGATATCAACTAAGATACCCCAATACACTTTGCTTAATCTCTACGCTCCTTTGTCCCCTTCGTTAAGGTCACGCCCGAACTTTGGGTGACCTCGGGCCTCGTCCGAAATACGGGACAGGACTCTGAGCTGGCGCAGCACATAAGCTGAAGCCAAGTCCCACTTGACCCGTTCGCTGAGCCCCGGCCCCCCTCGGCAACCCGACCCCAAACCTCGGTCGACTCTATATTGAGTCTCAACCCTCACTTTGCCTCCGCTAAGATCTAGTTCTTAACACCTAGCAAAAGAATTAAAAGGGTTATGTTACATAAATGAGGGGACTAAATATGATTTAACACCAACCATCAATTGCATTGTTACCGTCAATACTGCTCCCACTCCTGTAATCTGATAGTCCAGACAACATACCATGTTGTTCAGATCGTCGATTATCATTTATTGCCTACCTCACATGGAATTCATGTCCCTTGACATGAAGGAACCTTCACTCTCATATGTTTTACAATCGTGGTATCACCTCTAAGAACGACACTCGATATATCGAACCCATTACTGTCGTTGATATCCCTGCTGCAACGAAACACGCCACTCAGAAGCTGAAACAGAAAGGTGAATTTTAATATGTTATGTGAGACCATTATCAACCACTGATGATGCTGAAATGAGTTCACAGATGGCACATCATTTCTGGACCATCCTAAATCCTGGAATTGACTTATTGGTTACATGAGTGCATTGGCACCCATGTATGACCGCGAACCTGTGAACAGGAAGCAAATGTGTTCACAGGTTCCGCATCATAACCGCATCATATCTGGTCCATTGTGGATCACCGAACAGCCCAAATTCGATGGGACACTGGGGGGGGACATGCAGTAAACTCCATCCAGTCACATCTGCATCAAAAAACAAATGTAAGCAATGGGTGTTATAACTTTTGTCGATTGTTCTCACTCACCAATTATCACTAACAAAACCAGATATTGCTCAAACATAACATGCATCTGAGGACTGAAAAGAATGTCATGAAAGGACATCTGGATGTTCTTGTTGGGGATCACCTAAAAAATGAATTCTTTCCAAATGTTGCTCAAGAATATTGCTTATTCTGGTAGAAATTGCTTAAAAATCACAAAAATAGAGTAAAGAAGACTCTGTACCACCATCCAAACATAAATGGACTATTTTTCCGGATCTTTCTGATATTTTTCCGGCCTTTCGAAATATATTTTCCCTGGCCGGCACTTCACTCGTAATTCAATCGCGCTAATTCAAACTCCGACGCGCGCGACGCTTTCACCGTCGCGCGGCCTCATTTCACACTCAGCTCCCAAAATCAACTGGCACCCACAAACTCCGGCAAAATGGCTCTATTTCAGATCCAGCAGCTCAGATTGAAATAGAGTCAAAAAGTGCCACACAGGCTGACTCATTGTTTGCATCAGCACAAACAATTAATCAGCCGTGTTACCATGACAACACCTAATTGTGCATGGCAGTACAAAAGCTGTGCAAGGCCAGCCAAGCCCAGAAATGGAGTCATGTGAATAAAACATGACTCAGTTAGACTCAAGATCCAGGGATTCTGATTGGAAGACAGCACTTCTGAGTCAGAAACCAGAAACATGACTACACACATGACTCAGGAAGTGACATGTGATCCAAGATCCAGAGGATCTGATTGGCTGGCATGCCTAGATGATGCAACACATGACCTTGTTGCTAACATGTGATTCAAGTGCCAGGAGATCTGATTGGTTAGAAGGTACCAGAGTATTCCATAAACTTCTACTATTTTCCATATTATTTATAGATAGAATGTTCCTGTACATTAGTAATCCTTGCTCCACAAGGTATAAAAGGAGGGCTTCTCCTGCCTTGAGAATAACAACATTTTATCTCAAAAAGCCTCAGAAGTGTGTTCCCACATCTTCAACCAAGCTAGACCGAAGTCTGCTTGAGTAATCAGGTCCGAAGACTTGATTAGTAAGCCATTAGTGTTCCAAAGCACATGGCTATATTAGCTTCACTACCGAAGTAGTGGCTAGAAATCCACAAATACAAAAACATCAAATACAGTAGAAAACTAGATACAGAATAGGTGAGTGGAATATAAATCTAGCAAGCAATTGAATCAATAGCATAATCACTTATACTATTAATTCAATTCTGCAATCGCTAAGTCCTAAGTAACTTTCCTACATATTGGCAAAGTAACTGGACCTTGTCAGAACCCCCACTGCCGAACCAAAGCCCCCGGCCCCTCGGGCCCGAGTCCCCGTTCACCTCAAACACGTTTCATATCTGTCCCATCTGTTTGATCTCCTTTTGCATAGCTTACGACCCTGACCTCGGTCATCCGGTCTCCGATCCCCGAACCCCTCCGTATATAAGCTATTCGTTCATGTACATGATAATCAGTTCTGATATCAACTAAGATACCCCAATACACTCTGCTTAATCTCTACGCTCCTTCGTTCCTTTTGTTAAGGTCATGCCCGAACTTCGGGTGACCTCGGGCCTCGTCCGAAATACGGGACAGGACTCTGAGCTGGCGCAGCACATAAGCTGAAGCCAAGTCCCACTTGACCCGCTTGCCGAGCCTCGGCCCCCCTCGGTCAACTATATATTGAGTCTCCACCTTCACTCTGCCTCCGCTAAGAATCAGTTCTTAACAGACCTGCAGACTTTCGTTACAGACTAGCAGAGTTACAGAGAAACTATAACACAGCTACATGAGTGTTCATATACAATCTACTTGCAATATCACATTGCAATACTGATTATTGAGCATTCCGGAGTATAATTTCTTAATTGGGTTCTTCATTAAAATAGTTTGTGTTACAAGTGATCAGTAACTCAAAGGTCTAATTGAAGTCTGAGCAATTAGATTAAACACCAAAGTTTTGTCTAATTCTCAGGATCCAAAACAGTTCTCAGTAAGTCAAATTGGTTGCGAATGAAATAAAATCATACCGAGTGGCCCCTGAGGTGGATTGAGTGATAGTTAATGGATGTGTGCAATATGACATGGTGGTTTTGAATGAAGGCGACAGATGACAACAGGGGTCAGGTCTCTCCTTGTTTAAGCGGAGTTCTTTGCCTGTCACTACCATCGCAGTTGAGACTAAAAATACAAACAATGGTATTTTTCATTCACTTCCACATAGAATACACAAATAAGCCTGCATTGCAGAACCCAACAAATTCCTTAAGTGATGCCTGTTTTTTTCCTGATACTCGGGACACACGCCTTCCACAATTCATGGTGTACAATGGAACACATCCACTATGGCATCACGGTCGTGCTTATGTGTATGAGTGGAATCCTGAACCTGCTGTTCATCAGGAATACTATGACTTTGCAGCAAATCGGCATGTTACAGCCAAATTTGAGGATGACCTTTGGAAGAATGGAGAACTTCATATTAAACCATTCGAAGCTATATTTGGATGTATTCTAGGTGAATGGTATAATATCAATCACTAGTTACAAGACAAACTAACATGGCTTGTCATAAAAGGCAATGCAGATCCAACACGAGATGTACTCCAAGTGTATCTCACAGATCACATCATATTCAGGCCCAATTTTCTCCATGACAAGTTGTTTGCACTTCATGACCGAATTCTGGGCCCCGAGGCACAGAGAAGTGGTAGTAAACCAATTGTTGAAAACAGCCATAAATTAGGCGGTACTGTGTTTGAACAGAGCTTGCACAGGGCAAATTCTGTCAATGAGGGCCGAGTCTACCAGTTTTTTGGTCCAGCCGCACAGATACCCAAACAGATTGTGACACCAAGCCAGAATCCCAGAATGCCGACAGATCCAGACAGAGAATTATGGGAGGATATGTACAAAGTGATCTCATTTTCTAATATGATAATGAAATACAATTAACATAAACTCGATGATGCAGATATTTCATGAAGCTGCAATTGAAGCCATACAATATGCACCAAAAGCATTACATCAAACATGTGCCACTCACTCGGAATTGGTCAATTTTCCACCATTGGGATCTGACGACAATGTGTATTTTTCTGGTGTTCAACTCAATCTCGCACAGGCTCAAACAAAACAGAGTGTCAGCCAAGTAGCTGAACTTAAAAAGTTCAGTGGCACCCACCATGATGAAAATGATCACAAAGGGAAACTTACAGTGGCACTTGCTCTCTCAGATCTTGGTAATGGTTATCACCCAGGACTCTTATTTTTCTATGAATTTGGGGCATATGTCAGATTGGACCCTGGATGCGCTGTCACGTTCTCTGGACTACACTTGCATGGGTCAACACCACCTTTGGCACCCGAAGGCATTGAACCTGAAGAATGGAGGACACGTGCCATTGCTGTAATGTACCCAGCTACCACTATGATCGACATGAGTGGATGCTACCCTTTAGCTGCACTGCCTGGTGGTCAGACATTGACAATAACACCAGAAATGAACGAGCATACAGTGCCAGACAATAGCTTTATATCGCCAAGTCACACATTGGACTGGGTAACTGATGGTGTAGGTATGATGAGTCCCTGCACCCACATCAGGTTCATCGCACGTAGGTATGATGAGTCCCTGCACCCACATCAGATTCATCGCACGTATGTTACTTAGGGTAATCAAAATCACAAAGTTTAATTAGATGTCACTGACCATATAAACCACAGGTGGTGCAATATGTCATTGCCCAAATTCCAGCCCAGTACAACGTCCGTGTCGATCCCAACCGATTTCTAAATGCTTTTGAGCTTCACCCTGCGGGATATGGGATGCAAAACATTGGGACATGGGAGTTTGGAGACCGGATATGTGACTTGAACAAAGAACAAACAGACAAATATGAGAGAGCTTGGAAGACAGTAGATGAATATTCGCTATCATGCAGCTCTTTCATTCCCAATCATAAAAGTACCAGTGCATCAGCTGATGACCAAAACACATTCAAACGGTTACAGATGATGAGAGTGGAAAGTGAGTCTTGAATAATAAGACTACATTCAGCTTTGAATCTAAACAGAAGCAGAACATCCAAGCCAGTTCGATAGACCACACAGAGAAGAAAATTGCCAGGGGAAGGGTATGTGAAATTAATGATATTACTTGTCACCGTAACACCAGTGTACAGGATCACTGGAACATGTAAAAAAAAGGAAATGACCAAAAAAAGACAAGTGAGGAAAAGACATGAGTAGTAAGTAATAATACGCATTACACATTTTCAGTACTCTCAACATGAATTTATGACAATTATAAAAGACTTTCCTCCTGATAAGGACCTACTACCCATGAAAGGTCGTCAATTGAAAGCCCCATGGAATAACTACTCATAGCCATTCGCATAGATTTCACATCAAGCTCTAACAGTGACAGCAAAAGTCTACAAAATCAGCAAACACAAGACATGACTCTTGAAGAAATACCTGATATTTGTGAGACCGATGAAGATACAGAAGGAGAAAAATTGGCAACAGCAAGGAGGTATGATAACACTGACGATGACTGCCGGATTGAAAACACAATTGAAAGGTTGAGTATTACTTTTCCATCTATGAACCCAAGCTCACCGTTTGGCTATAAATTTGATAGTGCACAGCAAGGATCCTCAAAAACAATGCACAACTCACTGGAGCAGATGGAAATTCAACCATACAACCGAGGTGCATGTCACTCTGGTATGATACTAGCTTATGTAGCATATCTGACAGACTCTGACCAACCGACAACAGAGCCACCTTTCATTGTCAGACTAAATCATGACTATCTCAATGAAGCACTGTCAAGCTTCATTAGAATCTCCTCAAGCATCGGAGAAGGCAAATACAAGAACACCCTTTGGCAAATCTTTTCACGGCATGAGGAAGGATTTAGCTGAATTCTGTGCGAAAATATCATATGCACCATGGAAAGGCAGCACCATACAATCCTTCTTTAATACCTGGGATTTGTTGAGTTCTAACAAACAACACCTAATTTACTCAAGTGCAGAGAGTTACATTGACCGACAACATGTTATGTTGGCCAGTGGATATGCTTGGCGGTGGTTGGAAGACACATGTCGACAAGAGTGTGAAGTACAATTCAATGAAGCCATACGTCCTGATCATCCCATGTGGATACATGATGTAATGAAATTAATCAAGGATTTTTTTGAAGTAGGAATTGATCAATTTCAATCATTTGATTCATCTGCTGAGGATTACCATACAGCGCAGGGCCTCAAAAGTCCTAAAAATACACCGAAGCCATTATACACCCTTCGAGCGAGTGCCAAACAAGACCTATGATTTGCAACTTTCCCGTCTCTGGCCAAGCAAGGCACAACTACGTTGCAAAGTATTGGACACTACAATACAGGTTGTAGGGGAATGGTGAATTATCCTGACTTCACTAGTACTGCAAAACGCCAGGGGCAGTTCATCCACATATTGTTGAAGAACATCACAACTGTGGATATCCTACTACTGGATGTAGTGTGGGAAGTGTGTTTACACCCTAAATCACACCTTCTAACTTCCAGATCTAACCGGATCAGCATGGATTGTATGATCACTTTAGAAAAATCATTATCTCACAACCAGCTGACTCAAAAAAACTCAAAAGAGAGAAGACTACTCGCCAATATTGGGGAAGTCATGCACCCTTTTGGTGCATGCACAGTTATGAGACCACCCAAAGACAATGTAGCAGATGCAACACAATACATCTGCCGATTTCTACGTTATGTCCTACCCATCGCTTCTCAACCCCTTCCAAATCATAGCGACCCTCCATTGATTGCCTTTATCAAAACAAATACAGACCAATTTTTGCCTTTCCGGGAACTAGCTGTCAGAATCCAATCATCAAAGTTAAATGTTATGAACAAGTATATTGTTAGCAATAACATTGAAAAGGTTTCCACATGAGGAAAATAGTGTTTGAAAATGAAAGTGAATCCTACAGAAAAAGCGAAGGGCTTTCGGAACGCTTGCGAAGAAGTGCAGGATTCCGAAGAGAGAGATATTCTGAAGGAATTCTATCTCGTGGATCGGATGAACCATATGGTTCATGCCGATCACACCCAATATGATTACATTCTTTCGAAGTATAATCCAATCTAAAGTGATAGGTTTTATAGGACTTACTTCGAAATGAAGTTACTCTTTTTGATTGTTTACGACGAATTTTTAAGTTGAGCAGATCAATCAAG
>QMFG01004608.1:6893-28764 GCA_003314545.1 Ramaria sp. MG151 | reverse complement strand
ATGGGAGGTGGAGGCCAAAAAGAAAGGAGGAGGCAGAATGGAAGTTGGCAGAGAGGAGGAGGCTGGACCAGGTGCACTGTGTGGAGAGGCTCCAGATGCTAAAGGCTGATATGGGCCACATAACAGCAGGAGTTTCTGGAGGGCCTCTGGTTTCACCAGGGCAGTCACCTCCCAATTCTGGGTGGGAGCAGGCAGCTGGAGATGGCCCCTTGGGTGCAGGTAAGCGGTTGATCCATGTTCCAGGTCTGGGTGCTAATTATGGGGCTGGGACTAGGAAGCCCCACTCCTTACTATTCTGTGTTGGGAGTGTAGGTCCTGGAACATTGAATGTGGAGTCTGGAGTATGCAGAAGGTGTGCCTCTGGTGTCAGGAGAAGAAGGTGGCATGTGAGCTTTCCAGGAGGAAAACTTGGAGTAAGAAAAGGTCCCATGATGCAATCATGGAGAGCAATGATTTGAGACTGAGTAAGTGGGCACATCTGGAAGGTATGGTGCCTAGGTCTGGGAAGTGTTTGTGGCTGTTCTGGAAGGCTCTGCCTCAAGGCCAGAGTCTGGGAGGCTTGACCTAACAAGGGTGATGGAAGGCCTTCTTTGGGCACAGACATGAGCGGTGGCAGCTCTGGATGCCTGTGTACAAGTGCAGGGTCAAATGGTGGTAGCCCTGGAGAGGCTTGCTCATTTGGTTGAACATTTGGTGCAGGATTGTGGTGTCCCAGAATCCAGGAATGATACAGATGTATAGTACTTGGGTTGGGTTCTAGCTGGGATCCCAGGAGGTATAAGGACTGGAAGTGGGTAGGGATGGTGAGAAGGAAAGGAGAAGGAGAGTGAAGCATAGGAAGTGTCAGAACCCATGCCGAGCCAATCCCTGAACCTCCGAAGTCTTGGGCCCAAACCTCCAGCCATCTCAAACTTGTTTCATATCTATTTCCATCTTGTGTTTGATCCCTCTCGGCATAGCTTACAACCCTGACTTCGGTCACCCAATCCCCGATCCATGAACTCCTTCGTATATAAACTGCTAGCTCATATACATGTAAATCAGTTCTGATATCAACTAAGATACCCAATATACTCTTATCTCTTAATCCTTACACTCCCTCGTCCCCTTCACTGAAGGCCATGCCCAAACTTTGGGTGACCTCAGGCCTTGTCCAAAATAAGGGACAGGACTCTGAGCTGGCACAGCACATAAGCTGAAGCCAAGTCCCATTCAAGGTGTTTGCCGAGCCTTGGCCCTCCTTGGCACCCTGACTCCAAACCTTGGTCGACTCTACCTTGAGTCCCAGCCCTATCTCTGCCTCTGTTCTGATCCAGTTCTTAACAGGAAGAGGGGGAAGAGATGATGTAATTATTACTTGAGTTGTTAGGATGGAACTTCAGAACAAAAAAATGGAATTGTTCAGAGTGGAAAATAGACTTGTGAAATTGTGGGATTGGGTGAGAGGGGGAAGTATTGCTGTCTCAGGAAATGTAATTACTACAGTGACTCACAAAATTAAGTCAATGTTTGGTGCTTTTGGACCATTCATTGAATAGCTTTGAATGTAAAACATATATGAAAAAGTGTTGGTGCATCAAAGAAAGAATCTGATCAGGGCTATGTAACCATTAAAAATTATGTAATTCCAATCAGGGGTGATGAAGATATGGGCAATTAAAATCAAGGGCCCATTGACTCAGTTTTGTGAGAGAGTATCAGAGAAATAGTAAGTTGCAATTTTAGTACTTGGTATTGCCACCCTTAGCCTTAATTACTGCCTCAAGTCTTCTAGGCATACTCTCTATCAAATCCTGACACACCTCTGGTGGTATGTAATTCCATACCTCCTTTACTCTCTCTGTTAACAAAGTGACCTTAGTGTTAAGTCAAACACTGAGTATGATTGCTAACTACCTGTTAACAAAGTGACTACAAGATTTAGTTAGTTAAGCTAAAGGAACTTGTAAGAAGCTAGTTGCTCACCCTTAGTGTTTGACTTAACACTAAGGGGAGCCGGTCGTTCTATTGTACTACTATATATAAGGTGTGACCCTTTGCCCAGGGTCCGTGTCACACTCTGATGCTGTGACTACGCGTGATGCAATAGAGATATGACACGAGAGGGGGAACATGAGTGTAGGGACTGGGGATGAAGTAGAATGAAAATGGAAAGCTAACAGATGTTCGCCATACGGACTCGTTGGCATCACGTCATTTGGCTCCATACTATCTTTATCGCTCGCCCATTCCAGAATGCTATAAAACTTGCACCTTCTGTTGATTCGTATCTATAATTCTTTCATTCCAACGCATTATCCGCTCAGCACTCCAGATGTCTTCTCAACAGAACCTCCAAATTGTTATCCAGCAAACGTCGGATTTGTGAGTAACCACCTCTGTTCAACGTTCATGACTCTTACAAGTTGGACAGTGTGGCTATTCAATGTCTCCATTGGCGCCCTCAGTGAGGCGACCAATTTTGCAACGAACCTTTTTCACCTCATTGCTTCGAAAAGCACTCTTTGTGTATGATATGCTTCTGACACTTCACCTTGAAATAAAACATGTCTCGGGCTGAAGATTCAAACTCGGAACAATCATCTACCTTTTGGCATGGTATACTGCCATTTTCAACATCTTTCTTACATTAGTACCATTTTCAACCATGAAGGTGAGTGGTTATACCTGACTGAATGACCAGTGCTCACATAGCCATCTAGTAAGCTTTTCATGTCGCTTAACACAGTGTCTAATGTACCCATAGCGCATGCATTGACTGGGTATACTTCATTGATTGCATCAATATTTTCCCACTCTTGGGAACACAAGGTGATGATGTTTCTCATTACCGAATGATATGCTCATGTGTTTATCCTTCCAGGACTGCTAATGGCCTGCCGCATCCCCTTACAAGAAAACGCTTGGCATGTTACTTGGTCTTCTCTTTAGTGGCGTTATCACGTCCTATGTGGTATGTCACTTTTTGTTCTCACTTGTCTCGCTGTAACATCTCTGGTTGTAGTATCTTGCGATCATTGACAGTTGCGCACCAACTAATACGGTGCTGAACAGCCTTCTATTGTAAGTCATGATGAACTTTCCTTGATGACTTGTTTATTGACATTGTTTGCAGGAGTGAGACGTCTCTTGTTTCGCTATAAATAAACCACTCATGTGATTTCCTGCGGAATTCATTAATACTTTATTACTCATCACTTTGGACACGGAAGTTGTTGCAGGCACACTTTATAACACCCTGGGAAGCCTGAAGCAGCTTAGAGAATTTCGAGCAGTCAATTCAAAGTCGTTAACTCGGGTTCTGGCTGAAGAAAGTGAGCAATACCAATCTTACAGCTTATACTGGCTAATCATAATCCAGGTATCAGGAAATATGGGTATATGCTTCCGACTGTTGCCCAAAGAGATGTCTAATACTCAGTCAGATTTGTGCTCACAATAACACTAACACCCTCCATCCTAGAGAAGGGATTAGTTCTCCTCTTCACTGGATTTGCTGATGAAATGATTATCACAGGGCTACTAGAAGTACATATATTTCACATTGGGCTCACCTCCTCAATGTGTGTCAAACACTGGTGAAGGAGTACGTGAGTGTGGCGCCCAGAGCGTCGCGCGGCCAAACTACCGGCTCCGACCCAAATTCTGGGACGCTCGCATAGACTCGACGCGGAGGCAAATAGCACAGGACCGCGTCGAACAATAATACAAAGAATGAAAACACAGACCTGGGAAAATCATTAGAAATACAGAAGAAATTCTTAAAAATATAATGAATGATTTTAGATTCTTTTTATCCAAAAAGATAAAGGAAATGTGATTTCAAATATATTTGGCTTGCCATGAAGGTGGGCTATATGTATGCACCAAACAATTATAATATTTGTCTTGCTTGTTGTTGTGCTTGGGTTGATATTTGCTGTACTGCTATGGCCCTTGGCTGTGACCGGAATCAGTTGCTCCGGCTTCAAACGATACGCGACTCCTCTCGCGATGTCTACATTTAGAACCGCCAAGGCACAGTGGACATCGGGCGAAACTCCGAAGTCGAAGTTTGAATAAGGAGGTATATCTGTGCTGCATTTTAGATTTTATTTGGTCCTATGGAACTCAGCTATGATCAGAATCAGTACCTGCTCCCAATTCGAATGATACGCAACTCTTGCGATGTCTACTTTCAGAACTGCCAAAGCACTATGGACATCGGACGAAGTTCGGAATTAGAGATCTGAATATTGGGAATAGTGGTGATACCGACCCATGAGAGCTAAAGTCCGCGAACGGTCTTGTCACTGTTTGTGATCCCTACTGTCTCTAATTTGCAGGCACAGTCTGAATACACGAGACATACAACCTCTTTGTCTATGCCTAAACAAGGACAAAAATGTGATGAGTATTAGTCGGCTATAGACGGCTAAGCTTCGTAGAAGCTGCATATAAGTGCTAAAGGTGAAACGCTGGCCGCGTCTATAGACTGCATTCTCAGGCACATTCCGAAGTCGAAATTTGAATAACGGTGATAAGCGCTAGAATTGAGATGCTGGCGGCGCCTATGGACTGCATCCCCAGGCACATTCCCAATTCAAATCTTGTGAATAGCCGTGATGTCCGGTCCAATTTGATTCCGCAAATGGCTATTTTCTTAGACCTAGGGTGAAGCTGACATACAAATACTTGTCCTCGTAGGTATATTTCTTAAAGGAAAAAGATTTTCTTGGACCTTGTGTGGATGGAATCAAAAAAATTATCTAAATTTAGTTAAAAAAACTCTGGAATATCCCGCTCCGTAGGAGCTAAATTCCGTGAACGGCCTTGTCCCTGTTTTTGATCTCTATCGCCGCGGGATCAGAATACATATACAACCGCTTTGTCTATACCTAAATAAGAACTACATTTAGCTATACATGGCTCAGCTTCTCGTAGACGATGAGTCACATAACAGCCCTAAAAGTAGGCGGCGTAGGCACGATCCGAATTCAAAGATTGGGAAGAGCGGTGATAAGCCAAGTGTCCGGTCCGAAACGATTAGAATTTGCGAACAGCTATTGACTTAAGGGTAGGGTTAAATAGACATCTTCACGTATCTTGTATATTTGTGTCGCAGCGGATGTTTCTTGGACGTTGTGCTGCTGGAATCACCCAAAAATTATATAATTTTTATGTAATTTTAGTTAGAAACACTGGAATGTCCCACTAGAGTGCTCAAGGTACAGTGGGGTATGCGGATGAGCGGTGCCATCTGCGATAAGAGTACTTGCGTGCCGATAGACCATTGGAAGCAAAGCATTTTACATCCTAAATAAGGCTGAGAAAATCCTATCTTTTTAGAGCTAATTTGTATGAGAGCTCGAGTTGGACGAGTCACATTTCTACTCGGGGCTGCAACTTACTCATTACAAGATTAGTGACATCGACTGATCTAGTCGATGCTCCAGTCCTGTACAAGATTCTCAGTGGGAACCAGCGAGACTGGGGAATGGAAAGTTAGAGTGGACCAATAATTAAACATTCCAGATATGTGTCATGGGTTTAACCTTATTTAGTCTTGCAGTGCTAGAAAGAATAGGCAATATTTTAGACTGGGAGTATCATAATCAATTTCACGGCACATGAGTACTAAGGGGACGGACAAAGGCACGGCTGGAATTCACATTACAAAGCGGGCATTTGCAGGGCAACTCGCATGGTTATATTATTCCACTGGCAGAGGTCGCGGACATTGTCACACATCGGGTGAGTGTCAGACTAGTCTGTGGTTTCAATGTGTGGTTTGAATATGAAACAGGTATTCGCTTGTCTATCGTATCTTTTGCTTTTCTCAAGTGATTCCGAATCGAGGACCGTCACAGGGTATCACTCGGTGTTAGAATACAGGACACAAAGCTCTTTATCTTCAAACAATCCTGCATTAATGTCGCAGTGGATCTTGGCGGTATTGCTGCGGAAATCGCATCTAATAAAGGATCCCATCTCGGATGTACAAAAACTCAAGTGAAAGTGTGAAATGTTGATGGAGTGACAGTGGGATCGCATTTTTCTTCATGGTAGAAAAGAATATGAGTGGCACACAGCTTCATTATAATTGGTTTACTTCTGACTGCTGTGCTTCGCGCTACCTTTATATATATTTTATGTCCTGAGTTCGCATTAAATATCCCTAATCCACATCTGCAATGACAAGGTGACTACCCTATACATTTGTAGGGTTGGCCGCTTGTTTGCATGCACTGAGAGCTGCGGGGCCATCTGGGCACATGAGCTGAGCGGTTAACTTACCATGAAGAACACCTCCCATAACTACAATGACCAATGTCCTCTATCAAAACATAGAAGCTAATTTTTCGATCTTGAAACCATACCTGACCTCAAATTCTACGCTTGGCTCATCACCACTATTCCCAGTATTCAAACTTCGAATCCAGAAATTTGCCTGATGTCCAGTTCATGGCTTCTGCAGTACTCCAGATGTCTTCTCAACAGAACCTCGAAACAGTTATCCAGCAGACATCATATTTGTGAGTCACTGGAGCCCATTGAATTTATTCGCAGTAGGACAAAAAGCTTGAGGTAGCTGATAATTTACCTCCTCAATGTGTGTCAAACTGTATATTGGAAAACGCTACCAAGTGATTTAACTTCAAAATGTTCAGCTATTATAAGCACATACATTTTACATTGGGCTCACCTCCTCAATGTGTGTCGAGCACGTGGGTGTGTCTCACCTGCATATATACTCCTCGCAGCCCTTTGGCGCCCAGAGCGTCAGGCGGCCAAACTACTGGCTCCGATCCAAATTCTGGGACGTTCGCGTAGACTTGACGCGGAGGCAAATAGCACAGGCCGCGTCGAACAGTACAAAGCATAAAAACACAGACCTGGGAGAATCATTAAAAATACCGAAAAATTCTGAAAAATATAATGAACTATTGTATCTCCTTCTTATTGAAAAACATAAGGAAATTTGATTTTAAATATATTTGGCTTGCCATGAGGGTGGGCTATATATGTATGCACCAAACAATTATAATATTTGTCTTACTTGTTGTTGTGCTTGGGTTGATATTTGCTTTACTGCTATGGCCCTTGGCTGTGACCGGAATCAGTTGCTCTGGCATCGAACGATACGCGACTCCTCTCGCAATGTCTACTTTTGGAACCACCAAGGGACGATGGACATCGGGCAAAGTTCCGAATTCGAAGCTTGGATATTGGAAATGGCGGTGATAAGCCAGGTGTCCGGTCCGTGGGAGCTAAATTCCGCGAATGGCCTTCTCAATGTTTTTGTCCCTATTGTCGCTAAAATACACAAGAAATGCTCTATGCCTAAACAAGGATTAAGATATGAATATTAGTTGGCTATACGGCAAACCTTCTCGTAGAAGCCGTATATCAGCGCTAAAAGTCCCACAGCATCTCCAGGCACGTTCCGAATTCGAAGTTTGAATAGCTGAGCCAAGTGCCCGGTCCGGAGCCAATTAGATTCCGCGAATGGCTCCTTCGGTTTAACGCTTATAGACCGCCAATTCGGAACGTGCTTGGGGATGCAGTCTATAGGCGCCGCCTGGTTTTCAATTCTAGCGCTCATCGAACTTCGACTTCGGGACGTGCCTGAGAATGCAGTCGATAGATGCGCCTAGCGTTTCACTTTTATCGCTGATCTGCAGCTTCTACGAAGCTTAGCCGTGTATAGCCAACTGATACTCATCATATTTTAGTTCTTGTTAGTCATAGACAAACAGGCTGTATGTGTTGTGTATTCTGACTCTGCCTCCAAATTAGCAACAATAGGGACGAAAAACAGTAACAAGACCGTTCGCTGAATTTAGCTCCTACGGACCGGACTCCTGGTTTATCACCACTATTCCCAATATTCGAATTCGGAACTTCGCCCGATGTATATTGCCTTGGGGAGTCTGAAAGTAGACATCACAAAACAGCCAGCGATTGGCCTCCACACGTTTCTGAAACACTTCCAAACACCAAAAACACAATCTCTCTACCATTTCAAGCCACCCCTATTGTCACTGATCTCCGAGCACAGCTGAACACTTCCATTTCATTTAGACAAGCGCCCAGAGCTTTGAAATGAAGTTTCAGAAGTTTTCCTATCAGTTGTCCTGTTCTTTTCTATTGAATAAAATTGTTGCATATATGATTTGTAGTTCCCACAGCACACAGATTGGTTTCAGGTGCTTTAGATAGCTTTTAGTTACATTTTTGTGCATTTTAACCCTCATGTAGATTGCAACCCCAGAACCATTCCATTACCCTGTTATTTCTTGTTAATTCACAAAGGACACACACTAGCTAGCTTTTTCCTTAAATACACTTGTAGTTCTCAGTACAATCCAAGGTAGTAAAAATCTCCACAAGTCTCCCATATTCTGAATCTCTCGCTTTATATCTCTGGAACTGTTTCCCTGTTAGCAAATCATCACTGGCCGTTTGCTCTCATTTCAAAGAATCTATACAACTCAACAGTTATCTCAAATTTGTTAAGTTTGCGCTTTATCTCTATCTACAAAGCTCGCATCACTGTACGCAAACCTTTAGCACTGACACTTTGCTCCCACATCAGTGCATCCACCACATCTCAATAGAACTCCGCTTAGATTATTGAACAAGCGCCTAAAACTCGCCTTGAAGAATATTCAATAATATTCAAATAAAGCTCAAACAAAATACAAAATAAATATAATAAATATTTCCATTCCTTTTCTTATTAATTTTCACCTTGTACTCTGGTGAGTGGGAAAACACTGATACTATCATTGAAGTATATCCAGTTGTTGCATGCGCTATTTGGACATTAGGCATTGTGTCAAGAGACATGAAAACTTACTAGATGGCTATCTGAGCGCTGGTCATTCAGTAAGCAATAACTTCTTACCTTTGTAGTTGAAAAATGATGGAAATGGATATAATAAGACCAAAAGGGGAGAGTACCATTCCAGAAAGTATAAGATTCTGCCTAGTTTGAATCTTCTGCTCCAGATATGTTTTACCTCAAGGTGATGCGTCAGAAGCATATCATACATGTTATTATTTATCCATCTACCATGCAAACATTACATTACATAATCTACTGATGCATCAGAGACACTGCCTAGAATAAAAACACAAAAACAGTATAAAAACACTATTAATGTCAACTCAAAGCCTTAGGCTTTAGAGTATACTCTGTTTACATCTTTAGGGTTATTCGGTGAATGATCCCCAAGGCTATGCAGGGATGAACGTGCACATATATGCGCTTCGGACACAAACAGGCTTCAATAGCCACCAATCGATCCCTGCATGGCTCTGAAACACTTCCCAACACTCATACAACTATCCAACTTCTATTTCCAACCACCCCTATTATCACCGATCCCCGAATGAAGCCGATCACTTTGATTTCATTTAAAAAAGTGCCCGGAGCTTTGAAATGGAGTTTCACAATTTTCCTTGATCTTTTTTCTTGTTCTTTTGACTGAGTATGGTAGTTAATTACATGATCTATAATTCCCATAGCATCCAGATCAGTTTCAGATGCTCCAAACAACTCCTAGTACATTTTTTGTGCATTCCTCCCCTCATGTAGACTGCAACCCCAGAATTGCTCCATCGCCCCATTATTCTTCTTGGAAACACAAAGGACAATTATTAGCTATCTCTCCCTATAGGTACGCTTGTAATTCTCATCAGAATCCAAGGCAGTATAACCTCCACATCTCTGGCATATTCTCTATCTCTTTGCTTGATATCTCTGCAACCCTTGCTTTGTTAATGAATCGTCACTGGCCGTTTGTCATCATTTCAAGTGATCTATTGAACCCAACAGTCATCTCAAAACTATTAAGTTACTATTATCTTTCTATCTACAAGTCCGTGTCACTGTACGCGAACTTTAAGCGCTGACACTTTGCTCCCGCATCAGCGCATCCCCCGCGCTAGAATACACATCTCAGTTAGATTATCTTTTAGGCGCTTAAAACTCTCCTCAAGCAAACTTGAAGAAATGTTCAAAAACAAATCAAATAAAATCCAAATAAAGTAAATAAAAATTTCTATTCATTTTCTTACTAATACACAGGGAGTGCTATTCGAAGGAATCAGATGAAAAGGTTCTATGCAAGATTGCTCACATATCACCGAGGGCAGCAGTAGAGACACATTGAACAGCCACCCCATCCAACTTGTAAGAGTCATAAATGTTGAACAGAGTCAGTGACTCACGAATCTGATATCTGCTGGATAATTGTCTCGAGGTTCAGTTGAGAAGACATCTGGAGTCCTGAGCAGATGATGTCATGACTACAGGCGAAGACGGAAGTCCGAAAATCCAAGTTACCTGTGTTTTGGCTGCCGTTGTCAAAGTCAAATGCTGGATCTGGGCCCCTGAAAGACGTCAAACTCACGATGATGTGTAGAGAAGGAAATCCTGCCCACCCTCTGCCGTGAGACCTCAGACATTTGTTTTGCATTCTCAAACTGAGAAATCAGTGGAATAGACTCAAAAAGCTCATTCCAGTATCCTTCTCATCCCTAGACTCCAAAGGCAAATGTGATGCGAAACCCGCCAAGTCGTAGGTCGATGCTTCACACCGGGCATACCAATTGGTACAAGTGTTCTGCATTGCTTGATATATTGTTTTTTTTTAGTCTGATTGAAATTAGGAAACACCCATCTTATTTACCATTTTTTTACGACTTTACAAGGTAAGATACCTAGGTTTTTGGTTTTAAATTATGATGATCAAAAATTTCCTAGCCAAACAAATTTCTATATCTACAGTGGGGGTGACTGTCCCTGATAATTCCTGTAAGATTAGACCAAGAGAATTTTGAAGGCAAGCGCACCCCAGCAAAAATAGACGTTGTGTATGGCTCAGTTACCATTTCCATCCATTTGGTTAGCCAATCTTGAAGGTCAGAAAAAGGCTTTGTGGAACGTATTGTCTCCAGTCACTATGGCCACATCGGCCAGAGAAGCCTTAAGCACATTTTTACGACCTCAATCTCTAGCCCAGCTCCACGAACAACACAGCTGCCATCCAGAAAACTCAGTGACCACAAGAAGTCAGGCGCCCCAGTGCGCTGCATCTCTGAAATCTCGTCACACTGAGCAGTCAGTCATGCAGCAATGCTTGCCACCATCGATCCAACCATCAACAACATTGCGTAGCACGAGTAGGGCGTTAGTCTGTCTTTCAGTGTGCACGATGGGAGCGGGGGAGAATGTAGAGGCTGCTCAAGAAGTAATGGAAAATGAAATGGAAATCTTTTTATGTATTTTATCTTGATTTTATATGACTTGTTTTTGATCTTTTGTTCAACTTTGCTTGAGACGGCTTTTAAGTGCCTAAAAGATAATCTAAGTGAGATGTAAATTCTAGTGCAGGGGATGCGCTGATTCAGGAGCAAATGTCAGTGCTTAAAGTTCACATACAGTGATGCGAGTGGTAGATAGAAAGATAACTGCAACTTAGCAGTTTTGAGATAAACACTGGATTCAATAGAATGCTTGAATCAATGATGAACGGCCGGTGACGATTCGTTAACAAAGCAAGCGATGTAGAGATAGTTCTGGGACTGTGGAGGTTATACTGCCTTAGATTTTGATGAGAATTACAAGCGTACTTATAGTGATAGCTAGCTAATAATAGTCCTTTGTGTTTCCAAGAAGAATATTGGGGTGATGGAGTGGTTCTGGGGTTACAGTCTACATGAGGGGTGAAATGCACAAAATAGTACTAAAAACATGTTTAAAACTTCTGAAACCGATCGTGGAGTGATAGGGAATGTAGATCATGTATCTATGGAATATATTCAAGTGAAAAAGATAAAGAAAATCTTCAGGATGAGCTGAAACTTCATTTCGAAGCAATCAGGCGCTTGATTAGATTAAATCGAAGCGATCAGCTTCGTTTGGGGATCTGTGATGATAGCGGTGGTTGGAATTGGTAGATATGTTGCTATGTTGGTTTCTGAAAGTATTTCAGAGTCGCGTGGGGCTCAATTGGTGGCTATCGTGCCCGTTCGTGTCCGAAGCACGTGTATGTGAATGTTCGTCCCTGAATAGCCCGGGAATTGATGGCCGAATAGTTCTAAAGGTGTAAACAGAATATGTTCTAAGGCTCTAAGCCTTGAAATCTCATTAGTAATAGTTTTATAATTGTTTTTATCAATATACTGCTTGTGGCGCTACTGATGCATCAGTAGATTATGTAATGCAGAGCCGCACGGTGAATGGAAAATAGAATAATAAAATAACAAGAAGCATTACATCCCGCACGACCCACCTCCCCGCCTGCCAGACTTCATTGGTGCTATGATACTTTGCAAACGCCCACTCTTTCTTTATCACATGACATACGACCCGCAGTCAGCCAGTCGAGAACTACGAGTGACGCATTGGGCTCCAGATTAAATGTCTGATGTTGTGTGTAAGATGCAGCATGAAAGCATGTCACTGGGTTGACCAGTAGTAGAAGGAATGCCCCATTGGCCACCTTGGAATCCATGCACTGTACAGTATCTGAATGTGATGCCGTAGTTTCTGAAATGGGTGCAGCTGTGCTTGCTAGCCTATGATTGTGATCAGTACGGGTTTTGAACACCTTCGTGGAGCCCTAGTATTGCCTGTGTGAGCAACAAGAGTGACGTGCCTGCACCAACGTCGGCCTCCAAATCAATTTTGTCCCCTGGAACATGTTGAGATTAATTCCTAATCCCTGTATATTGCTCGTTGTATGGGCGCTTATTACGTAAGCGAACGCGCAATTAATCCCTGGAGACGTGGGAATCCTCTCTTTAACAGAGTATTCACCATCTGTTCTCCAGGTATGTGTAGTTACATTATCATTCACCAATATATCTCTAACAGAGTATTCACCATCTGTTCTCCAGTGTCTGTGATCATCCTTCAGCACACTAGTTCTTAGGATTCACCTCCAACAGAACAAGCCCACCACCATAGGATAGGATGTACACGATCGATATGGGATTCCCATGAGATGGAAGTATAGGGGAAAGTAGCTTGAGCGGATAGGAATAGGAGAGCTCTGAGAAAGACACCTCCTTCCCAAAGGCGTGGAGGACTGCCTTGCCTTTGCCATGGGTCCACGCTGGAACACTCGAAGCCATGAGATCTGAGGTTCAAGAACTCCATGTTGGTGCACTATTATGGGTGACAAAACAAGTAAAACTTGCCAATGCCCATCCAGCTGAGTGGGCCGTTTGATCTGGAGCTTCGCAACAAGTACAACGCTCATATATACATAGAATAGATTTTGATATTCGAGAACATGTGCCAAACTTCAATTGCCAGAGATGATGGAACAATGCAAGGCAAGACCTCATCCAACAACAAACTCCCCTAGCAGAGTGTGGGACCTTGTTTTGTGCTTACTTGCCACTGAGAATAACAGCTTCACCTTCAATAGGCATTGAGATACAGAGTAATGAGGGGAAAGCGCAAGTGGGTGGCAGGGGCTGAGACCCCAGCTCAGCCATGCCTTGTATGTAAATTCTCATAGTGCATAGTTTTTTGCAATAATGGACATAATGGCTAAATGAGACATGGTGTTGGTCAGCTTAGCCCTTGAGTGCCCCCAACTTTGTAAAACCCCATCTTACAGGTGCAAATACATGTGGATGTTGGAATTCATTGGGAGACAGTGATATGGAGAAAGATGTCTTAAGGAACATACGAGTCGCATTCTGTTAACAAGATGTTGAGCAGAATTCCATAAAATTCATGCTAATTGGGACAACATTGTTCAGATCTGGACAGCATGGGCTCCGAGCATACCTTGGACATCATGAAACCCTAACCTTGACTACATGAAACGTCATCATTCAATTGATCTACACTTCTCTTCCTGTTGTTTTGATGGATGACAGCCTTGATACCTAGATTTGAAACACACAAGCAAGAACTTGTATGAGGCCCTATATTAACAAAAATCATCAGCGCAAAGTGAACTCAAACAAGTAGATCAAACAAGAAACTGGCCACATCAAAAGATGCCCCATCATTGTAACCATTTTCCTTGCTTTTCAGAGGAACATCCACGTATTCAGATAGCTCACATACTCATGACAATGCTAAACTCATTCATCACTCAGGTCCCTTACTCCTCCATTCAAGATAGCTCCTAATAACAGAATATGCGAGGGATACCAACAGAGGAGACACCATCCTTCGGATTCCATGTCTTTCTTCTTTTCTTGGTCAGCCTTTGACAGCCAGAGATAGAACGCAGATGCATCCACACACCAATAGCCATCGAACATCATGAAGTTGATGTCAACAAAGAAGTCCTATAAGAATCATCTTTAGAAGCAGAAGTAGCATCAGATCCTGATCAAACGTGGCTTCCGCTGGGCTGACTAACTTTCAGAGTCGCTCAGGTCCACAAAAGGAGTGATGAACTCTCCAATAAGGTTGTTTCCAATCACCTGCCAATTCCACAAACTGAAGACTTTCCCTGGCCCTCGGATTTCTCACTCTTCTCGAGGTAATGCCTCTAGTAGCTGTAGGAAGAGAAGTGGATAATAGAAAAGAAATAGAAATTTTTTATTTTATTTAATTTTGATTTATTTGAAATGTTTTTGATGTTTTCTTCAAGTTTGCTTGAGGCGGCTTTTAAGCGCCTAAAAGATAATCTAAGCGGTGTGTGAATTCTAGCGCGGGGGATGCGCTGATGCGGAATCAAATGTTAGCGCTTAAAGTTCACGTGTAGTGATGCGAACTGTAGATAGAGATATAACTGTAACTTAACAGTTTTGAGACGAATACTGGGTTTAATAGAATGCTTGAAATGATGACGAATGGCCAGTGACGATTCGTTAACAGAGCAAGCAGTGTTGAGATATCAAGCAAAGATGTAGAGATAGTTCTGAGACTGTGGAGGTTATACTGCCTTTTTTTTGGAGAAATTTACAAGCGTAATTATAGTGAGAGCTAGCTAATGATTTTCCTTTGTGTTTCCAAGAATAATACTGGGGTGATGGAGCGATTCTGGGGTTGCAGTCTACATGAGGGAAAGAATGCACAAAATATGTACTAAAACATGTCTAAAATACCTGAAACTGATCGTGAGGTGGTAGGAGTTGTAGATCATGTGTTTCACTACTATACTGAGTCAAAAGAACAAGAAAAAATAATAATCCTGAAACTCCATTTCGAAGCTCTGGGCGCTTGTTTAAATGAAATCGAAGTGATCGGCTTCGTTCGTGGATCGGCGACGATAGGGGTGATTCAGAATGGAAATATTAGTGTCGTAAGAGTTGCTGGAAGTGTTTCAAAGCCACGCAGGGCTCGATTGGTGGCTATTGGAGCCCGTTTGTGTCCGAAGTGCGTGTATGCGCATGTTTGTCCCTGCATGGGCCGGGGATCGTTGGCCGAATAGTTTTAGAAATGCAAACAAATAGATTCCTAAGGCCCAAAGCCTTGGATTGACATTAGTAGTTATTTTTATTGATTTTTATTGGTTTTATTCTATGCGGCGCTACTGATGCATCAGTAGATTATGTAATATGAAGCCGCGCGGTGGAAGAGAAAAGAAATAATAAAATAACAGTGGAAGGACAAATGAGAGTATCAGGATTCCGAAAACAGAAAAGAGATGTCGTTTCTTTTGCAATCAGGAATATCCAGCCTCAATAGCCATGAGAAATAGCTACAGGAAAGTGCAAGATAAGTTCCATCTACTTCGGCATCTCGGCTCTACAAAGTTCAGCAATTAGTTGACGCCCAATACATCTTAGGGTTAGGGTTGGGGCGGGCCACTATTCAGGCGCTGTGTAGTCGGGGCAGGTTATTCAACCGATATCAACTCTGGTCAGTCCATTCATGTAAGAATCACTATCTTCGCTATGCACAGTGACACCCCTTTTTCTGTTCACCATTATCGATTATGATAGATGAAGATATTGTGGTGGTAACAGGAAGCATTCTTCAAGTGGGTTAAATGCTCAGCCGGTGTACTCGGTCTGCAGCATTACTCATTTAGTCCCGATGTTCATCATCACCAAAATTATCCACTGTAAGCAAGGGGTGGGGCGAGCCAAGGTCTCGGCACTTTCCACTTGCACTTCACTGGATTTGCTGATGAAATGATTATCACAGGTCTTGCGAGTGAATCTTTTTTTGGCCATTTCCTGAAATCTCAACTTGCTCATTCCCAATAGCCTACCATTGCTAATGTTCTTCTTCCCATACAATACAGGTGGGAGGACTATATCACAAACATTAGATTACTTCACTGATACTGCATATAGCCTGTCTGTTATAATCATCTGTCGCATTCACTTAGACCTCCTTGAGAAGCATGCACATCCCAACTGCAGCACCCACTCATCTCCCCAACTCATAGGATGTTTCCATGCAGCTACGCGATGGATTCACAATGCCGTCATGGATGAATTTGGTGACCGGAGCATCACCGAGACTCTCAACACTGAGACCTCCTCATCAGATGACAGTGAGCTCCAGGAGCGACGTCCCTCTCAAACCGAGCGCATGGACCTCGATGAATATCTTTGGGCAGGAAGGAGCTTGGGAGAGCTGGAGAGTATAGCTGCTGCAGAAGAGTCGCTGAGCTTGAGTAAGCATGGTTGTCATTCTGATTTTTGATAGAGGCGGCTGTTGGACCTAGATGAGCTGATATTGACTACAGGCCAGCTGAAGAAGTTGGAAGATATTGAAAGATATACTTTGTCATTTGTTGTAAATGTAGACTGCGATTATTTACTCCATATATAAAAGTAGGACTCTTTTGTCCATATACCACATCTAGGTGGCAGCAAAGGCGAGAGTGTTGGATCTAGACCATGTAGACTAATTTTACTGACCAAAGCTGATGTCGCTAAAACCCTATTTCAACTACCAGGCCGCCTGAGCGTCAGATATAATTAGGAGTAGTGTGCTTGGAGCCAAAGGTGATGGCAAGACACGTACTGGTTTGTTCACAAATTGGCACCACCAGGGATACAGACACATAGCTGAGAAAAGGATATTCACTGCCAGAAAAGGAGAAATTAGGTGTGTGGTGGTTAGTTGTAAAATGCAGTGTGATCCTAGGGTAGAGTTATGTTGAACTGATAGAGGAGAATCATGAGAAGATAGATTATGTACACGGTGTATCTGTTGGCTGTGACCTGTAGAAAAACAATGAGAAAGATGACATGTGGATGAGGCAGTATCGGAACTTACCAAAATATTTTGAGATTTACATGGCCATTTCTCGTGGCTATTGAACTCAAAGCTTGATTTTGTCAAAGACAAAGCCCTCTTGTTAATATCCAAAGTCCTCATTCCCGCATCTATTACCTCTCCAGATGTATAGAAGCGCACCCTGGTATCCAGCTAAACCTGATGCTCAAATGGCGACAAACACTTGTGCATAATCATATGGGTGTGACCGGAAGGTCACTGGACCAGGATTCAATATGAGGGACCACGACAAGCATATGAACAGCATAGAGTACTTCCACAGTATATGTCTATCTGTGTGTTGTTACCTGTAGGAAAGAAAAATGTAAATGATGACACAATGACGGAACCTAATAAGAAAAGAAGTGGAAATTATTGAATTAATTTTATATTTTGTTTGAGTTTTATTTGATTTTTGGTGAAGACTCTTCAATGTGAGTTTTAAGCACTTGTTCAATAATCTAAGCAGAGTTCTATTGAAATGCAGGGGATGTGCTGATGCGGGAGCAAACTGTCAGCGCTAAAGGTTCGCGTACACTGACACAAGACTTGTAACAGAGATAAAGCTCAAACTTAACAAGTTTGAGATAATTCTTGAGTCGTATAGATCACTTGAAATGAGAGCAAAAGGCAGTGACGATTTGCTAATAGAGAAACGGTTCTTGAGATATAAAGCGGGAGATTCAGAGTATGGGAGACTTGTGGAGTTTATACTGCCTTGGATTGTACCGAGAAATACAAGCGTATTTAAGGAAAAAGCTAGCTAGTGTGTGTCCTTTGTGAATCAACAAGAAATAATAGGGTGATGGAATGGTTCTGGGGTTGCAATCTACATGAGGGTTGAAAAGCACATAAATGGAACTAAAAGCTATCTAAAGCACTTGAAACCAATCTGTGTGCTATGGGAAGTACAAGTCATATATGCAACAATTTTATTCAATCAAAAAAAACAAGAAACATGATAGGGAAAATTTTTTGATACTTCATTTCAAAGCTCTGGGCACTTGTCTAAATGAAACAGAAGTGTTCGGCTTCATTCAGGGATCAGTGATGATAGGGGTGGATTGAAATGGTAGATAGATTGTATTTTTGGTGTTTGGAAGTGTTTCAGAGAAAGGTGTGGAGGCCCATTGGTGGTCGTTTGAGCCTGTTCATGTTCAAATGCATATATGCGTGTGTTTGTGCTCATGTGGGCTTGGGAATGTTCACCGGTTAGGTCAAAATGTATTCTGACACCTAAAGCTTTGAATTGAGATCAGTAATATTTTTGTGATGTTTTTCTGTTTTTATTCAAGTGGCTTTATTGATCCATCAGATGGATTATGTAATCCAAAGTTTGCATGGTAGTGTCACGATCACAATCTAGGCCATTAAATTGTTTCTCCTCCGAACCACAATCTCTGAATGCTTCCCAAAGCCTCCTTCGAAACTCCGAAACAATCCTTCCTCCATCCTTTGCATATATTCAATCTGGTCACCCCATCTAGTTCATTGAGCACTCTAGTTGATGTTTAGTGAAGCAATCACTGATCAGGTCCAATCATGGTCTTTTTTTAGAAAGAACCACCCTGACTATCCCCATCACTATCCCCATCATTCACAATCAACTTATTGATTGAGTCATTCATATTCAATCAAAGCTTGTGATGACATCTCATATTGTTAGACTCTATGATATGAATGTTCTAGACCCTCAGGATCATCCTCCAAAGGATTTAGGGACGGTTAGTTCTACCCAAAGAGCCATGCAATTTGGAAACATGTTTCAAGAGTTATTGTTGGTCCGTTAATCTTTTTCTTCATTCACAATTTTCCTACCACCCTTGTTCTTTGTTTCCTATGGCCTTTAATTAGTATACATGTACCTTAGCTACTTTCCGACCATCACGGACTCATTCCCATTCACTCTTCCTTCCGAATGGTTCAGTATATAGCTAGCACATTCGCATGTATATTCCCTAGTTCAATTATTGTATGTCAACTTGATTCTTCCTACCCATACTTGCCAACTCATCCTAAATTCACCTTGAACAACCTCATATTTGAGTAAGCACTCCAATTCTACTCTTATTAGTTTAACCCACTTCAAAGAATGTGAGATCATTGGCTGTGATCAACATGGACTGCAAAGTTCATTCGATCTATGAGATAGAATCCTTTTGGAACCTCTATCACTTCGGAACTATGCATTTTGTTTGCAAACATTCCGAAAGCCATTCGCTTTTACTGTAGGATTTCTATTCACTTTCAAAAACCATTCTATTATCATTAGGAACGTTTCCAAACAGATTTACTAACACAATATTCATCCACAACCTTTATCACTGTTATTCGGATTCTGACAGGTAGATAGATAATAATAACAGAACCAACCAACATTGAGCATGGAAACAAAAGAGAGACCAAAACCTAAACTCATTAGAGGTTTAGAATATTCAACTCGGTGCAGGTACCACCGCTTAGACATACCTCCAAAGCTTTAAGAGAACTGTACAGGTGGGATGTCTATTCTACTCACTAGGAACTAACTGGTGGCAGGACCTTGTGGAATCTAATTGGCTTCCACGCACCAGACACTAGGCTTATTGCTGCTATTCCTGCTGTTAAAACTTTGAATTCAGAGCTTCGCCCAATGTCCATTGTGATCCAGAGGAACTGAGCTACAGCCGAAAAGGGGTCATTCCATGTGGTTGTCGCAAGAAAAATGGAAGAACATGCTTCAAATACCAGATACTCTAACATGTTGTATTTTCATGTCTCGTGTATTCTGTCACTGAGAGCTACCCTGTCAGATAAGACCGAGACCCCCAGCAGATGTAAGCCACTTTCTCTTTCTCTTGAAGGGGCCTGACTTTGACATGCATCTGTCATGTTGGATGGCATCAATCAATCTCTTATGATAAATGAATGTGATACATATGATATTATTGAAGGAAATTGGTCCCAGGAAATTGAATTCATTTGTAGTAGGAAAAAAAGCTTGAGGTAGCTAGTGATTTAACTCCTCAATGTCTACAATTAGAACCGCCAAGGCACGATGGACATCGGGCGAAGTTCCGAAGTCGAAGTTTGAATAAGGGGGGATATCTGTGCTGCAGTTTAGATTTTCTTTGCTCCTATGGAACTCGGGTATGATCAGAATCAGTACCTGCTCCGAATTCGAATGATACGCAACTCTTGCGATGTCTACTTTCAGAACTGCCAAAGCACGATGGACGTCGGGCGAAGTTCGGAATTAGAGATCGGAATATTGGGAATAGCGGTGATACCGACCCGTGAGAGCTAAAGTCCGCGAACGGTCTTGTCACTGTTTGAGATCCCTACTGTCTCTAATTTGCAGGCACAGTCTGAATACACAAGACCTACAACCTCTTTGTCTATGCTTAAACAAGGACAAACATGGGATGAGTATTAGTCGGCTATAGACGGCTAAGCTTCGTAGAAGCTGCATATAAGCGCTAAAAGTGAAACGCTGGCCGCGTCTATAGACTGCCTTCTCAGGCACGTTCCGAAGTCGAAATTTGCAGAAGCTGCATATAAAGCGCTAAAAGTGAAACGCTGGTCGCGTCTATAAACTGCATTCTCACGCACGTTCCGAAGTCGAAGTTTGATTAGCGGCGATAGGCGCTAGAATTGAGAAGCTGGCGGCGCCTATGGACTACATCCCCAGGCACGTTCCCAAATTCAAATCTTGTGAATAGCCGTGATGTCCGGTCCAATTTGATTCCGCGAAAGGCTATTTTCTGAGAGTTAGGGTGAAGCTGACATACAAATTCTTGTCTTCGTATCCTGCGCAGAGGAAAAAGATTTTATTGGACGTTGTGCGGATGGAATCAAAAAAATTATCTAAATTTAGTTAAAAAAAACTCTGGAATATCCCGCTCCGTAGGAGCTAAATTCCGCGAACGGTCTTGTCCCTATTTTTAGTCTCTATCGCCGCGGGATCAGAATACATATACAACCGCTTTGTCTATACCTAAATAAGAACTACATTTAGCTATACATGGCTCAGCTTCTCGTAGACGATGAGTCGCATATCGCTAAAAGTAGGCGGCGCAGGCACGTTCCGAATTCGAAGATTGGGAAGAGCGGTGATAAGCCAAGTGTCCGGTCCGAAGCAATTAGATTTTGCGAACAGCTATTGACTCAAGGGTAGGGTTAAATAGACATCTTCACGTATCTTGTATATTTGTGTCGCAGTGGATGTTTCTTGGATGCGCCGCTGGAATCACCCAAAAATTATATAATTTTTATTTAATTTTAGTTAAAAACACTGGAATGTCCCACTAGAGTGCTCAAGGTACAGTGGGGTATGCGGGTGAGCGGTGCTGTCTGCGATAAGAGTACTTGCTTGCCGATGGACCATTGGAAGCCAAGTATTTTAAATCCTAAATAAGGCTGAGAAAATCCTATCTTTTAAGAGTTATCTGTATGAGAGCTTGAGTTGGACGAGTCACATTTCTACTCGGGGCTGCAACTTACTCATTACAAGATTAGTGACATCGACTGATCTAGCCGATGCACCAGTCCTGTACAAGATTCTGAATGGGAACCAGCGAGACTGGGGAACGGAAAGTTAGAATGGACCAATAATTAAACATTCCAGATTCGTGTCATGAGTTTAACCTTATTTAGTCTCGCAGTGCTAGAAAGAATAGGCAATATTTC
>QMFG01004606.1:0-11171 GCA_003314545.1 Ramaria sp. MG151 | reverse complement strand
ATGATATGAATGTTCTAGACCCTCAGGATGACCCTCCGAAGGATTTAGGGACGGTTAGTTCTACCCAAAGAGCCATGTGATTCGGAAACATGTTTCAAGAGTTATGGGTCCGTTAATCTTTTTCTTCATTCACAATTTTCCTACCACCCTTGTTCTTTGTTTACTATGGCCTTTAAGTAGTATACATATACCTTGGCTCCTTCCTAACCATCACGGACTCATCCCCATTCGCTCTTGCTTCCGAATGGTTCAGTATATAAGCTAGCACATTCGCATGTATATTCCCTAGTTCAATTATTGTATGTCACCTTGATTTTCCCCTCCTACTTGCCAAACTCGCTTCAAACTCAACTTCACCAACAACTGTATATTTTTTGAGTAAGCCTTTCAATCCGACTTTTATCATTTAAATCCACTTCAAGGAATGTAAGATCATTGGCTGTGATCGACATGAACTGCAAAGTTCATTCGATTCACGAGATAGAATCCTTTCGGAACCTCTGTCTCTTCGGAACTATGTACTTCATTCGCAGACGTTCCGAAAGCCATTCGCTTTTACTGTAGGATTTCCATTTGCTTTTCAAATTCATTCGGTTACTATTAGAGATATTTCCGAATACTCGTACTAACATAACATCCATCCACAACATTTATTGCTATTATTTGGATTCTGACACTCATCTCCAACTTACCTTCAACAACAACTTTATATTTTTTTGAGTAAGCACTCCAATTCCACTTTTATTAGTTGAATCCACTTCAAGGAATGTAAGATCATTGGCTGTGATCGACATGAACTCCAAAGTTCATTCAATTCACGAGATGGAATCCTTTCGGAACCTCTGTCTCTTCGGAACTATGCACTTCATTTTCAGACATTCCAAAAGTCATTCGCTTTTACTGTAGGATTTCTATTCACTTTCCAAAACCATTCTGTTATCATTAGGAATATTTCTGAACACTTTTACTAACACAACATTCATCCACAACATTTATCGCTGTTATTTGGATTCTGACAATAATACCAGAGATAGGATAGATCTAGTATAAAAGGAAATAGGGAGAAGGAGGGAAAAGGAAAAGGAAAAGGAAAAGGAAAAGGAAAAGGGGAAAGGGGAAAAAGAGAGGAAAAAGGGAATAAACCAGTTGTCCCCTGACAGGGTAGTCATGATGATGTTGGATTGTAGAGAGATTTGTCAGAATCCAAATAACAGTGATACAGGTTGTGGATGAATATTGTGTTAGTAAATCTGTTCGGAAATGTTCCTAATGATAATAGAATGGTTTTCGAAGTTGAATAGAAATCCTACAGTAAAAGCAAATGGCTTTCGGAATATTTGCAAACATAATGCATAGTTCTGAAGAGATAGAGGTCCCGAAAGGATTCTATCTCGTAGATCGAATGATATGTATCTCTCAGTTATTTTGAGATGAAGTTGAGTAGTGAAAGATAAGGAAAGTGAGCATGATACTATTCAAAACTAAATAAGGGGTTTATTGATACATTCATGACAGAATGCCATGTAACCTTGGCTTGTGTCCAGTCACATTTATTGGATCTTGAGTACGAGTGAGCCTAACCTAAGGTTCTGAAGCGTTAGGACTGCATGACCCCTTTCTCCTCTCATGAGATATATGAAGAACATAGTACTAAAACTAGAAATAAAATATTCTGTGGCTTTTTCTGTATTTAGGGGATATGTCTTAGAATTACATTGAGAAAAGACAACATGTTTGGTAAATTGTACACAACAGAGAAAAAGGAAAATATAGAAAGAAATCAATGTTCTTGACAAGGGAAACCTTGACCTGACCCAGGATATGTCTGCTGGCAGGTGTACTGGAGGGAATACTACCCTGCCAGTATCCTTTCTGGGCCTGCAAAGGGACTTGAACCCCAAGCTACCCACAGAGATCACACTAAGCTGGTAAGGGAAATCCAAAGAGAAAAGGGTGAGGATTCCCCTATCTAAGCAACTAGCTGTATAGCTACTGGCAGCCAAACAAGGGCAAATATAAAACTAATGCTAAAGAATAAAGGAAGAAAGAAACATAGAATAGTGGAGAAGAGAAATCTAATATAGAAAAAGGGGGGAAAGGGGGAAGGAATAGAAGGAAATGAGGGACAAAGGGAAGAACCAATTGTCCCCTGACACTCCCTCCATCTGCTACAACCCACATCAAGCTCTTAGCTCTCCCCAGTTTCTGGTCACTTGGAATCTTCCAAAACACAACTACAAGGACAGAACACTGAGTCAGTGTAACATTAAAGTTGAACCCAAGTCCTTCCAATCTGTCCAGATGTCTACTGGAACCTCCAGAACATGTATGTTGTTAAGTAACCTACTCTGGAACTATGATTGTCACCAGTCACATCACTTTGACAGCAGTAGAACTTAACATTTAACATAACTATACAATAGAGTCTGATGGTGTTGCTTGTCATTGTAGGCTTGGGCAAGTAAAATTGGTTTAGCCAGTGTGTTCCTTGGAAAGGATGGGGATAGTGATGGAGATAATCAAGGTGCTTCTTTTCAAGAAAAGATTATGATCGGACCTGGTTTATAATTTTGCTACTAATTATCCATGGAGTCTGTGGAACTTGTTGGTGATGGGGCATAGAGTGTAGATGCCAAATGCAAGGTGTGATCAATTCAGATTCTAAACAAATGTACTGAAGTGGTGGTAACATCAGGAATTGGATCATAACAGTCATGTGCTTTTCCTAAGTGTAATGGGATCAGAAATTAGAGTATTGGAGCAGAGTCAGAATTACAGAATTTCTAGGATCTAGTGCTTGTCAGAATACAGCTTGTACACACATATATCCACACCCCAAGATATCTGCACAGGTGCTTAAGTGCTGAATATGAGGAGGACATATATGCTAGTACAGCTAAGTAAATCTCTTTCAGTTTATTCTAATGTTTGGTTTACAATTATTTAATGATCCAATGGATTTGTGGACAATCCATGGGAACAAGGGATTCTTATTCATTTACCTATTATTAGTTACCAGCCAGGGATAACCTTAGCTATACAGTAGCCAAGTGTCAAGGCCAGTTTCTGGCTGATCTCCAGGATGTCCTGGAATGTTCCAGAAAATATTTTAGACTCCATTTCCACCTCTACATTCTAATTATATTCTACCCCTTGTCTCCAGGACATGGAAAACTTCCTTGTAACTTTGTTCTCCTTGAAACACATTTCACTTCTATTTTCTCATCCTTGAGCCCAATCCCTGACACACCTAGTATATGAACCTGTAGTCTTACTTGTACAATCCTCAGTTCTGATATCAACTTAATACACCCCTTGTTCAATAAGTTATTTCTGTTCCACTCCACATACATTTGTTCTTATTGCTTGTTCCACTTGCTCTCCTAGTTTATTTCCACTCCATACCACTACTATACAGTATATATACTGTAGCAGTCAGTCCAGTGTCTTCTCATTACACTGAGTGAGTGCTCTGTCTAGATTCCTGCAACCAGATTAGAAATTACATATCACCCATAAATATCAATCATTAATTTTAGATGATGACTTGATATTAAAGCCAGGACAGACTACTATCCACTATAATATTTTCAGTATTTTATTCATTTCATTTCACTAGTCATTAAGCTATCAAATCAAAACATCAGCAGAGAAAAGTAGACATGTCACATCCATATCCCAACATCTCTATACACATTCCAAAACTTATAACATATATAAGTCTCACAGATCTCTCATGAGGTTACACATGGTTCACAGTAACCAGAAAACATACTCTCACATAAGGTCTTATGGTAAGGAAGGCTCACTGATAATTTCAGTGAATGACAAGCACCATATATTCTTAAGATGCTTTCAAAAATACAATAATACCAATAGACAGATAGCATGGCACTCCAAGAGCTGCTGGTTTTTTATTGTTAATATGCCATCTAGTACACAGATGATCCTAATACATTAGACCCTGCCCTCCATTAGTACTAGAGAATCCATGAGTTCCTAGACTCACTCAGCAGTGTCCCCCTGATAGGAAAAATCAGCTGCAAAGCAAAGTCAGTCACATCCTGACAGTTCACACATTATGATCTCTCCAATGGACATCCAAAAGTTTGATGATATGTCCTCTGGTGGGATACTTGTTGTATGAGACAATGTAGACATTGTCACTTACAATTGAGGATGTAGTCTGGGTTGGATTTGGGGAAGCAATGTAGACCCATTCAGAGGCAGGTCCAACTGCTCGATTTCTGACCAAGATATATGTTTTGGACATATAATCCTCAGGCCAACAAAGCTCATCTCCTCATGCTGTGGTAAGCAGCATTCAACAGATACCAGATCAATTATAGGGTCAGTCAATACCTTGGTTACAACATGTGGTGCTGAAATTGTCTGTGCACTGATATGATTAAGAGGTGCAGCAGCAAGCAGATTTGGATAGAGAGTGACAAAAACACTCTTGAAGGAGTATTGGACTCAGAAACTCAAAAATATACTGTGAAACTTGATGATATTCTGTGTATAATGTTCTTCTTAAATACAAGTGAATTCAGGGGTTATAGAGCATGATTTTCTTGGAAAAATATCATGAGATACAAAAATATATATAGGGATGAAAAATGGGGCTAGGGGTTGAATATGGAAGAATAATGTTCATAAATTGTTCTGTATAGAAAGGGTTAAGTCCAAAGCTGTGGTGCTTGTTCTGGATTGAAATGAGTGTGAAATAATGGTAGATGGATCAATTGGAGGGGGGAGGGATATGGGATAAAGTTGAGGAGGCTTGCCCCTGAGTGTCCATGTGATGCTATTGGGTTCAAATTGAGTCAAGTTGGGAGGTAAGGGAATTGTTCCGGAGATGATGTATAGTGTTTATGGCTCATTTGGACTGCATATATGCTGGTCCCTCATCTCAGATGAATATTCTGAGGTGTTTAGGAGGATCCCATGTTCCCCTAGCTCATGATGAAGATTGTGACTCAGTTTGTCTCAATGTATATTCGTTTCTCAACTCAAATTGATGGTAGTGTAAGATGTGAAGCCACACTGGGATGACAACTGTGCCACAGACAGGCACCGCTGAGATGAGAGGTGGTAGAAAGTTCTATGATATATAGACTAAGAATAGTAAGTGTGACACAAACCAAGTGCCTGGTAAGTGGATTGAAACTCAGAAAATAGACTAATAAATCTCCAACTAGAGAGCAACGCTCTCTTACAGTGGTAGGATGGACAGTGTATGATGTCCAGGACTCAATTTCCCTTGACTTGGATGATGATAATCGGCATGAATGTGGGTAGAAGTGTGGTGAAAGGCACTAACAAACAATATAAAAAATGTCAAAAGAAAATAATAAGAAAAATGAATTGCTCTGTGTATTTCCTCTTCCTAACATGCAACCTATTCACTGTTGGATTCTAATGTGTTAGTGCCCTCACTCTGAACATGATAGTAATACATCGAACTTATCCAAATTCTATTTTCCGAGTCTCTGACTAGTCGGGACTCGGGCATAGAGCAGAGTGTTTTCGAGCCTATCAACGACCACTGAAAAAAAAAACACTGCGAAGAATCCAGACCAACCCTTGTGGGTTAGTGAAAATACTCCAAATGTCTTGGTAGTTGTAAATAATTCTACACCTTGTCTTTTCATGACCTGGAGATGACGTTCCGATCTTCTCAATGATGATATAGTTGGATCTCTAATTCCAAAATTATGCCTTGCCTAGCCCGTTCCGACTGCGATGAATTTGCGTAGAGTATAGCAATCGTGCAGAGTAGTTTCGTCTTGCGCAATACGTTGTTTATTCCTTCTATTGTGGATGTTCTTCGAGTAGATCAGAATCAGTATAAGGCCTTGGTACCGCTACTAGTGCGTCCAGCTCTATGTATATTTTGGGTGCAGTGAAGCGGATGCAAAGGTAATCAAATCGAAATCGCAACCAAGGTAAGTAAGAGTTGTCTGTAACTACGACAATGGTAATGTTCAGCTGCCTTGAGGCTCGAACTCAAGAGAGATGATTGATTGAGTAGTAGGACGTCATTTTCACGGAGATAGACGTTAGTAGAAGATTTAAGCCAAAGGAACACTAGTATATTAACCCGTGATCATGGCTTCCGAAGGAGGCCTCAGGTATTGTAAGTAGTCTAGCCGCAGCGGACCGTTCCAACCGCTCTCGACAAGAATTCAATACCAGCAACGACCATGCCGATGATCTCCAAGGAACCTGCCCTAGCGTCGCTTTCGTCCCCAGTCGACGATGTGATAAGCAAGTTTGAGTGGTTCCGTGTTCGTCCTCGTTGGCTCTTTGTGCGTATCGAGTCCAACAACGGTCACGTCGGATGGGGTGAGGCTACTTTGGAAGGGTGAGTGTGCTTTTCTTGAATTGAATTCTTCGTTCCAAGACAACACCCGTCCTCGGAAGACACACTGAAGCCGTGGAAGGGGCCCTGGAGGCTCTAAAGCAGACCTTCATGAACTGGCCAACGGACAATATCGTGGGAGTTATTTGATACATGCTGCATTCATTCTCTAAGGTCGATCTGGCAGGAGGATATTTGGCAGCATGGATATCGCTCCCGGCGAGTAATAAAACGCCTAATGATAACCTGCAGCAGGCTCAACGTGTGGCTGGCTGGCATATAGATTCTATCGAGGAGGCGAAGTTCTTATGAGTGCTATCTCTGGCTTGGATATTGCACTATGGGATCTCAAAGGTCGCCGCTTAGGCGTACCGGTGTGGTCATTGCTTGGCGGCAAAGTGCGCGAAAGGATTCAAGTATATGTCAGTCTCGCTGCTGCTGCTGGACTCTCAGATATGAGTGTTACTTATGAATCCATGGAAATGATTTCAGAGCTGGGTGGGAGGTGACAGACCCAATGATATCGCCAACGCAGCTAAGACACGGAAAGAAGCAGGGTACAAAGCCGTCAAGGCAAGAATTCCTTTCTGCCTTTTTGTCTATCGAACAAAATTCAAAACGAAGGTAGGACAGATGAATGCTACAGAAGATTTGGGCTGGTTGGATAGTCCTGGAGCTCTTGAAGCTGCCGTGGAGCGTCTTCGAATTGTCAAATCCTTCGGCCTGGATGCTGGTTTGCCTCTTCCCTGATCTCCTGTCCCTCTTTTATATACCATGATTCAGGCCTGGATTTCCACGGCCGGGTACACCGACCTATGGCGAAACAGCTGGCCACACTCCTCGCACCGCACAACCCGCTCTTCATTGAAGAACCCCTGCTTCACGGGCACGTTGCTGAAATAGCTCGCCTATCTCAGCAAACCGCAATTCCCATCGCACTGGGGGAACGTTTATATACACGACAGGACTTTAGGCCATATCTTGAACAAGGCGCTGTGGATATCGTACAACCCGACGTAAGTCACGCAGGTGGCATATCGGAGACGCGCAGGATCGCAAATATGGCAGAGACATACGATGTTGGTTTGTGTGTGACCTTCTAATCCCCGAATTATAGTTACGGGTTAGTAACGTTGCGGATCCAGTGCGCCTCATTGTCCCAATGGCCCCATTGCTCTTGCAGCTTCTTTTGCCATGGATGCAAATGCCCCGAATTTTGTGATTCAAGAGTCCAGTATTGGCATCCATTATAATGAAGGGGTAAGTAATGGATTAAGTTTTGCTTCGTTTCAAACGTACACTAACCAGCATGCTGCAGGCAGACCTCTTGACCTACGTGAAGGTGGCACAGACACAAATAGAATGAGCCGCAATGTGCTGAGTCTTCTTCCAGAATCCCGGAATGTTTGACGTTGTGGATGGCATGGTTTCGGTTTTTAACGGACCAGGTCTAGGCGTTGAGATCGATGAGGAACTCGTCAGAAAAGCGGCTCTTGACTCACCCGCGTGGCGCAATACCGTGAGTGACTTTCTAGTTTTTTAACATGCGATATCTAGATAATTCTTTGGAGAAGGTGTGGAGAGGTCCCGATGGCGCGTTCAGGGAGTGGTAAATCCGATCGGAGGTCAGAAGAACGACATTGTAAAGAAGCATCTGATGTATGAACCCACTTGGCTAAACGTGATTGTGGAATCTGATTAGTTGGAGTTGTAAGTTACTTTTTGTTTGCAGGGACTTCTGTGTGGCGTATAGGATGATTTCTCATCGTGTTCAACATGTCAACCTTTCGATCAGGATCTATCACCAAACGCGTCTCGTCGAACCTGTAGCTTATATTGGTGTGTAGTAAATCTCCAGAAACCTCCTTATCAACCGTCACTTGTTTGGAGATAAGTCCTTAGGCTTGGTATAAGCTTCAAAGAACAAGCTATTTCCCCTTGATGCGGCGACGATATTACACTCTCACCTGAAAATATTAAATACTTCTTCGAGTCGCTCCCTCACTCTCAGCTTCTTCACCAACTGTTTCAAAGTTCGTCAGGTAAACCGTCTTTTCCAAATGAAACGAAAGTTAGGCCATACCAACCTGCCTGCATTTGTATAGGAAACAAAATGCAAAGTCATCCGCGGCGCGATTGAGCATTTGATCACCCATGATCTCCCAGTTTTTACAGTAGCAAGGAGGGACATGCGCAACTCAACATTCTCATGGAGAGTAAACTGTCTGAGGTGAAGTGAACGGAATGTACTTGTTAATCACTTTTCAGGAGTCCAGAGAAATCACAGCCGCAATATGAGTCCCCGCTCTCTTGCGCTCCACAGCAGATCGGTACGCTCGTATGCGTACTTGGTTCTGACTCGAAAGTATCAAACCCGGAAGACAGCTTGCCGTACTACAGATCCAGTATAATCAGGTTCTCTCTCATATCTGAATAGATCGGCCACCCGGTTCCGTTCTCGCAGCTGTGCAGTGGCCTTATCATTCCCTTGCTAGCTAACGACTGTAGTTGTCACAGAAGTTCTCGGCAGGGGGGAAAATGTCCAGTCTACCGGCCTTTGATAAAACTAGAATGACACTAGTATATTCCTGTCAACTAGTCAACTATAGACGTATATTTCCATGGAATTTCGACAGGTTGCAGTGGGAACGGGTGGGCAGGCGTTGTAGTTCGTTCGCCAGCTTGGCTGTAATTGAGCGTGACAGCTAAGAATCTCATATCCTGACCGGTTGCGCGCAGACAAATCCTCGAGCTCAGGTCCCTTCTAGGCATCGAATGAGATGTATCCAATATGCTGTCACTGGCACAGTGAGCCAGTGTTCGGATGTCTTCAAATGGCTTCCGGAATGTAAAATGGGGGTTCTGCGTGTCACTTGTAGAAGGCATGCAGCCACAGCACAGCAGTTGATCCAATAGGGCTCGGATAGTTCTACTCTTATAGGAGACGTGTCCAACTGGCTTGACACGGAAGAAGGCAGCATCACCATGCTCTGGTCGGATCCCTGTATGTTGACCAGTCAGATTAAACGTTTTCAAAAAACCTTCTTGAAGGACATGAATCATAAGAAACGCAAAAGAGCACTAGCAGTATCCATGCTCATGCCAGGTGACCCGGGACCAGAAAAGCAAGCATTAAGCGCATTCCATGGATATTTCCAATAAGTACTGTCACCTTCCATCGTGGAAGCTGTAATGGAAGAGGGTGAAAGTATGTATTGGTAGCGATGATCATACTTGCTTCGACTGATTGGGTGTAGTAGATCGAGAATTGTGATACCATAATACGCCATATGCTTCTGTAGGGGTTCTAATTAAAGGAATCCATTTCTAGGTGGGAGTTTAGTGTTCCACTGCCTCACGAGACGGTCAATACCCTGGCGTCTTCACGTGGAAATATTAGGACAGAAGGCACGCTGCAGGGTAAGGCTGAGATAGTAAGCGATGCTTGGCAATGTACGACACAGATTTATGATAGTAAGCACGTGTTGCAAGGGACGTGTGTCGATAACTGTAATCCTATGAGGGCAATCCTCATGAAGTATGAGTGCAGAGTCCGGGCGGCCCGGGCCCCTCCAGAAATTTCTTTTCGGTCCGGCTCTGTTTTACAATCGAGCTCCTTAAAACAAATCATGTCAACCTCATACCGTCTCTGTCTCCCTCGTTTTTACCATGGCTCCCAACGGACACGCCAACGGCACCTCGCACTATCCAAGGCCGTTTTTACCAGGCGTGTTTGCACCTCTTCCTACCTTCTTTCTTCCTGACACTGAGGAACTCGGTGCGCCTTGCATATAACGCACAAAAGACAATTGTCACTGACTCTATCCTCCTTTAGACTTGCCCGCATTTGAAGAGCATGTTCTTCGTATTGCGAGAGCAGGAGTAGGGCTTGTGATCAGCGGTTCGATGGGCGAGGGTCATCACCTCACTCGCGAAGAGAGACAGCTGATAATTCGCACTGCGCGGCGTGTTCTGGACGCGACACAGGAGCCCTCTCTTATCCGTGTTCCTATAATTGCTGGTACCGGTGGCGGTAGCACCAAGGAGACGATTCAACTTTCTAAGGAGGCTGCTGAAGCGGGTGCCGACATTGCCATCGTTATTTTAAGTGGATACTTTGCAGGAGCTCTGGACAGACAAGCTTTGAAGGACTACTGGACTGAAGTTTCAGAGAAGAGCCCGATCCCTGTCCTTATCTACAATTGTATGTATATTTTCATCCCCTTCCACCACCTCATCTAGAGCTTGTCTGACCGCATTGGTAAACCAAAAAAAAAAAGATCCAGGCGCGTCGGGAGGCATCGACATTGATTCTGATACAGTGGAAGAGCTGGCACGGGAGTGTCCAAATCTCTGTGGAATAAAACTTACATGCGGAAACGTCGGCAAACTCACGCGTATCGCTGCGACGGTCTCGCCTACGTCTTTTGCCAAGGCGTACCCACGGCGAGATAAAGATGCCACATTTATCGTACTCGGAGGCTTCGCGGATTTCTTGGCTCCTTCCTTATTTGCCAACGCGCATGGAGCCATTACAGGGCTCGGGAACCTCGCACCGGTATGTAATATAGCTAGAAACGCTATTTTTTTTAAAAATTTACTGTATTATCACTTACCGTTTTACGCAGTTCACTATTCGTCGACTATTTGACCTGGCATCGAAAGCACAGCACGATCCGTCTGTGCTTGCAGAAACTCAGCTTTTGCAAGGTATAGTCGCACGCGCGGACCGTACTATTGCCGTTGCGGGAATTGCAGGCACAAAGTATCTTATGGACCGCCTTTACGGGTATGGGGGATTCCCCAG
>QMFG01004601.1:0-19550 GCA_003314545.1 Ramaria sp. MG151 | reverse complement strand
TGAGCTTCGAGAGTTCTGATATACTGTTAAGAACTGAATCTTAGCGGAGGCAGAGTGAAGGTGGAGACTTGATATAGAGTCGACCGAGGTTCAGGGTCAGGGGGCCGAGGGGGGTTGAGGCTTGGCGAACGGGTCTAATGGGACTTGGCTTCAGCTTATGTGCTGCGCCAGCTCAGAGTCCTGTCCCGTATTTTGGACAAGGCCCGAGGTCACCCGAAGTTCGGGTGTGACCTTAACGAAAGGGACAAAGGAGCGTAGAGATTAAGCAAGGTGTATTGGGGTATCTTAGTTGATATCAGAACTGATTATCATGTACATGAATGAGCGAATTATATATGAGAGGGTTCGGAGATCGGTGACCAAATGACCGAGGTCAGGGCCGTAAGCTATGAGGGGAAGAGATCAAACAGAAGGTATGAATAGATGAAATGTGATGATCGGGGATTTGGGCCCAGAGGCCCAAGGTTTCGGTCGGGTTCTGACACTCTCCCATCACCACCCACAACAAGCTCTGGCTCTTCTGGGTTTTTGGTCACTTCAATTTTCTGAAATATAGGGACAGAACACTGAGTCAGCACAACATTAAAGTTGAAGCCAAGTCCCACTGATCTGTCCAGAAGTCCACCAGAACCTTTGGAACCTGTATATATGCTAAGTGAGGCATTCTGGAAATAATCACACTGTCACTGGAAATGTCATGAATATAAGAAGTATTGTTATAGTCTGAAAATGGAAAATGGACTTATATGGGATATTAATAGAATCAGACATCAGATCATTGGAACAGAGTCAGAATTACAGAATTTCTGGGATCTAACACAGAGCAAACCAATGTGTGCAGAATCAGGTTATGGACAGATAGCCTACTTGCTCAACAGAAACTGTCAATTCTAGCATGGATGTGTCAGAATTCAATTATCAAAGATAAGAGTTGTAGCTGAATGTAGGGTTAGTAATATTGTTCGGAAATGTTTCCAATAGTAATAGAATAGTATTCGAAAGTGAATAGAAGTCCTACAGTAAACGCAAAGGGCTTTCGGAATGTTTGCGAAAAGGTGCATAGTTCTGAAGAGATAGATATTCCAAAAGGATTCTATCTTGTGGTTTGAATGAAGTTCACAGTCCATGTCAACCATAGCCAATGGTCTCACATTCTTTCGAAGTGTGTCTAAACTAATATGAATGAAGTTGGAGTACTCACTCAAATGTGAAGTTGCTGTTCAAGGTAGTTAACAATGAGATAGCAAGTTTGAGTAGAACAATCAAGTAGATGTACAATAATTGAACTAGGGAATATACATGTGAATGTGCTAGCTATATACTGAACACTTTGGAAGGAAGAGCAAATGGGAAAGAGTCTGTGAGGGTCAGAAAGTAGCTAAGGTACATGTATACTAATTAATGGCCATAGTAAACAAAGAACCAGGGAGGTGGGAAAATGGTGAATGAAGAAAAAGATTAATGGACCAACAACCACTCTTGACACATGTTTCTGAATCGCATGGCTCTTCAGGTAGGAATAGCCGTGTGCATATCCTTCAGTGGGTGATCCTGAGGGTCTAGAACATTCATATCATGAAGCTAAATGATATAGGATGTCATTGCAAGCTTCCACAGGAATAGAAACATTTTGATCAAATTAGTTCATTGAAAGATGGGGATAGTGATGTGGATAGTTAGGTTGCTTCTTTTCCAAGAAAGTTCCTGATTGAACCTAATTGTTGATTGTTTCACTATTTCTAATGAAGTGATTCCAGAAGCCTGATGAATGATGATGGAAGCTTGAATATAAAACTTCTTGATATGGCAAACAAAGGATTCAGACCTGTTCGGAGGATTTGGTTCAGAAGGAGTTATCTGGGACTGTAATGCTCAGATTGTAATTGTGACAGGATGCCTGAAATCTGTTCTTGTGGACACCCAAGATATCTAAGGATTTAGCAGAGTTTCTGCATGTGGAAATTCTGCGTATTTTCCGAATTCCCATGGGTTTGTACAAGCAGAAATCCAATTCTCTTCGAATAGGCAATGTTCCTAAACAATAGGACTATTTTTGAGCCACTATAACTATACCAACAATAGCAAAAACAGAGAATAAAACAGGAGAATAAATGGGAAGGCAGTTGGATAAAATTACAGCCCAACAAAGGGAGAGTTGAAGGAGATAGCGCTGCAGAACACATACCAGTCATACAGCACTTGATTGTTTATAGCAACTTTTTGATTAAGATGATTCTAGTACCAGAATTGCTGTAGTACACCGCTGACTTTTCACTATCTAACAAAGCATAGAGGTGCTAATTACTATTACTGATGTATAAAGTTTTTAACGCTATGCATACAATAATGCAGCGGAATGGGCATCTCAGTTTGATGGTGCGTGTATGCTCTACTTTTTTCCAACCGGAAATGTTTCTCTACGCATTACATTCTGTGCTCAACATGTTATTATAATGGAGGTTGAGCCGCAGAATAGTACATACCTCGTTTATGTGTCGCCCAGTGCGCTCGTTGACAACCTTTAGGCGGGGCGCAATATCGCACCTTTTTGCATCTTCCGCATCTCATGAGTTGCACTGCATTCCTATCGTTGATCATACTGCCGCAAAAAGCGCATCCTTCCTTCCTCCTGCGTGCCTCTTCGTCCAAAGCCATTTTTCTCATACCCGAAAGCCACGGAGCATCCATAGCAGCAAAAGCAGTGATGCCGTCATTATCAGGAATGTTTGGGTCACCACCATGCGACAGGAAAAACTGTAAGGCTTGGCTCGCTCGCTCGACGGCATTGGGATCAGGAGACCAGACCATGCAAAACTCGTGCGCACATGTTGCACCGTAACGATTGCGTGCATTAATATCACCCCCGGCATCAATAAGCAATTGTGCGAACTGAAGGTCAAGGGCGGGCTTGGTGCTTATAGAGTGTGAAAGTGCCGTCGTTCCAGACAAATCTTTTCCGTCGATAGGGACGCCAATGCAAATTAGCCAGCGGGCCACATCAAGAAGTTTCTCGCGTCGCTCAGGCCATATAATAGTTGCAGATAGTAAACAGTTAAATATGGGAGATTGTGTTGGACCCCATCTACAATGTTAATCAGTGTCCTCATTCGAAAATCATTATGTCTACCATTACCGCATTGAAAACAGTTGATTGAGAGCAACAGTGTGCGCGTTGGAGCTCATGATAGCACTCTTTCTTCTTTCAAAGTCTTCCTTAAGTTTATTCAGGTCCCCATTCACAAGTCCAATTCCATTAGCATCGAGGTCTCTCGTGGGCTTCATACTGTTGTTGGCAGTAAAGTATGTGCGTAAACGCTGAGCTTCCACGCTTTTCAAAGGGTCTGCGCTGGAATAACATAAGTATTTATAACCTAGATAAATCATATATATCACCTGCTGATTAGTTCCTGTACAGATCTAAACACGAAGTGGTTGTGGGTAACAAGTTAATAACACTCATTATGGTGCAGCAACCATTACATGCCTTCCTTCAAACTGATCGAATAAATCCAAAATGTCATTACGGGTTTCTCGGTCAGTAAGTAGTGAGTTCGACATTGATAAGGAAAGTTGTTAGAATAGAACAGCAAGCGACGCGTCGCGTACTAGTATGGTCACGTGGCTTTTCGAAGAAGACAAAATGTCACACAGTGTCGTGTCAGAAGTCACACATTCTCAATGACCGTTCGCCTTCGTATGTCAATTCATGGCAAACGTAACAACCGTATATTCCACTTGGTAGCAATTGACCTACGCAAGCGGCGGGATGCAAAACCAATCGAGACTCTAGGAATTTACCGGCCGGCACTGAAGCATGGGGAGACAGAAAAACTCGTCGAATGGAGTGTAGAAAGAATAAAATACTGGCTTAAAGTGGGAGCCCAGCCAAGTAAAACCTTTCAGAGATTGTTGAATCTGGTAGGTGTTTTTGTTTTCCCCATCTAGTTTCACTGATAGTTGTGCCAGGGTGGTATTGTGCCTTCAGTCGGAGACAAGCTTTCCTCCAGTTTATCCCCTTCTCGCTAAGTCGAGCCCTGTTCTGAGGGGAGATTACAATTAGTGCTCTTCGTAGAGTTCTTACGGCAAGCTTCCACAACTTTCCCGAACCACCTCTAATCTGACATAATTAGCCTACTTATTGGGCAAATTTACTTAGGGCTTAAGTACTGTATCTATACTTACAAAATACCACCTCCTTCCATTATCATTTCGTCCTGTGATTTACTTTCAAAGCCGTGGGTGGCGCCACTCGCCTCAAAGAGATCAAGTCTTCCATAGGGCTCCTCAGACCATGCAGTACCTCGGAAATCTCCAGGAAATACAGTGCTGTGATAGTTCAAGACACTATTCACGCTCCTCGCACCCAATTCTTTTGATTTAGAGTACTCATTTTAGATCCCAAACGAGGTTAATGCCCAATGGAAGGGTTTTTTGCCGATAAGCCATCCTTTTCCCTAGAAAGGACTGCAACTCTTGGTAACCAATTGTCAAGAAAGAGACTGAACCTTGGACAAGTCAGCTGTATCAACTGCATATCATGTTCGAATATATTTAATGTTCATTTGGTGGCGGGCGCTAAAGCAAAGACCGGACACATCGACCTGGTTATGTATTGTAATTACGCTACGAAGGTTGTGGTGTTATTTACTTCTCCATCGCTTTCACCACCACCACTTCCCCCTGAAGAACTACTTTCACTACTCTCGGAGTCGTCCAACCACGCATCGCCAGACATCTCTCTCTGCTCCACTTCAAATCCTACGGATTCGAGACCGAGGGAGACGTCATTCGCTTTAAAAGGACCTGTTACTACAGCTGCCACAGAACGCTCTGGGTCAAACAAAGGCAAGAAGTGGGCGCGAATTACGCCGATGACATCTTGGACCGTCACGGCTTGATATTTCTTCAAAAGGTTCGAAGTATGGTTTTGAGGAACTCCACGGAGGACCTGGTTCCCGAATGATGTCAGGGCCTGAGAGAATGCGTTGAGAATGCGATCAATATGAGTGTCTTATGACCCACCGCCCTCCCAGGAGTGGATACACTCTTGGTCACGGAGTAAACTATGGCACTTTTACATGAGTCTAGCATAGTCTCATCAAAATTCATCTACACCAAGCGTGGGTCAATGATTCTCCCATGAAGTGCAATGGAACACTCACTGTCCCATCCGAAAGCTCTTGTATGACTCTGCGAGCCTCTTGGAAGGCTCGGAAAGGGTCTGAGCTCTATATCAAGCATTAGTGTCAGACCGTTTAGATAGTGCGACGAAGAACAGACTCTGTATGTCGAGAATTGCAACAACCCTGCTTCGAGGTCCAACGATGCGCCTGCACCATACGCGAGGCCAGCGCCCCGAATGAAACGCCAAAGGAAACCTTCAGTGGCATTAAGCACTTCTAGAACTACTCTAAGAGCGGGGTACTCTGGGTGATCGAATCCGCGTATGGCGCTGGTTGAATGGATGGCATAGGCGCTCTCGATCGACGGAAGCGTCAGCACTACAGCCTAGCACAGTCGTCTCTTAGCACTCAGCGAAATATTAGCAATCAGTTCGTACCTTCCTTCGAGGGTTACGTCCAAGAGCACTGAGTGTGTGATATGCGAGAGGGACAGGCTGGAGTTCATTTGTCTAGCAGAAAAAGTGGGTTGAATAGAGTGTAGAGGCAACAGTGTAATCTCACCCATAAGGATTTAAAAGCCTTCGACCATGGAGCTTTGGGCTGAGGAAGTGCAAGAACGTTACCAGTAACCCCAAACCGCAGGCCCGAAGGACTAGTAACTGCATCCAAATAGTAAGATCACACTCTGGTAAGAGGTGCAACTGCTTACTTTGTTGGCGTAGACCGAGCATATCTTTGACAACCTCATGGGGTGTTACCTTGAGCTTCTCCATTAGACGTGGAATAAATTCTATTTGATTCAAGACGGATCCAGCTTGCGTAGTCGACGATGATGCACATACGAGTGCCCCTGATAATGAGCTAACCACTGTATTCCCGTCACGTTTGGCTTCCGGAAGAGACTGCTGGATTTTTGCAGCGGTTACCTCGAGTCTAGAAGTTAAGTATCGTTAGCCAAATGATGTCAACCAAGATTTTCCAATCCAAATACCGTTTTATGTCAAATTCGCTTCTAAACATCAAGTCACTCAGCCATGATACGGCCTTGTCATATTGTGCGACCTCGACTTTTAGACTGATCCTAACCAGCTCGCCAAAGTAACCATTCAACCCTAAATTGGCTTCATACGAGACTGTTTCAGTTTCCAATCCATTTATGACCTCCTCGTGTGTCAACCTGTCTCCAGTTGATTGTTTTGTTACCGGAAGAGAAAAAAATGAACCCAAGTATGTCGTTATGTACCTAAGAGGGGATTGCATAACGATACGATTCAAGATCTCGTGTTGTCACTCACGGTCTGAGGTTATCCGAGAGATCTGCCAATGACATGAAAGCATGGATTGTCACGAAGTCGGACTAACGTCTATGTCATCAACAGATGAAAACATCGCATGAGCCTTTAGGGGCCCGCACCTTCACGTGGTCGTACTGGACGAAGAAGGGAACATCCGAGGAATCTGCAGCAACATGCTTAGAAAGCACCTCATTTCCTTCATTTCCTATGACAAGAGGCGGCGCCTTTCGAGTGTTGCTCCCCTTATTCTGAACCGACTGGACGGGAATCCAAGATATGCTCCCGACATCGGGAAGAGGGAAAGACGTTAAGAAGTCTAATGGAATAGGTCTGTCATTGTAAGCTTGAGCTTCTTCCACTCCTTTTGCTGCTTTGGTAAGACCTTCCTGACCGAGCCTGGTTATTTGCTCATTTATGCGAACTTTCTCGTCCAATTCCAAGCGATCAGCAAGCCTAGCTGAAGGTTTTCCGTAGATGACGGCATAAGGAGCGGCGACGAGATACCTTTGGGATTGCATGAGACAGCAGCCATGTATCAATTGAACTACTCTCACTTTCGTAACAAATCTACCCATTCCACCTCTGGCCAAGTTGCTAATGTAGCAAAAAGGACAACTTCGTTCAAAGCGGTCTGAAGACTCTCGCCATTTTCTTGTCCATACAGGAAGTCAGATATTATAACCCCGGAGAAAAGATCACCTCGGGAAGATTCTAGTGCGCTATAGAACTGCATGTGCTGTCAAAGGAGGAAATGTAAGATGCAAGAAGTTGTTCACCCTGCGTTTTTCCCGTTCGATGACCATTTGCATTCGTTGCATGTCTAGACCATTCTCAGCAATGCGATGAAGTGCCTCTCTGAGCAGAACATCAAATTTTTCAATATATCCAGTAGGTATAGATGCAACGTATAATTCCAGATCACAAAAAGTCACACGGGCATTTTCAGTTATAGAGATGTCGGTGCTGTTGAAGAGGGATATAAATCAAGCCGGACGTCTATGTTATGTCAAGGAGACTAACCAAAGTGGGGAAGATGTTTCGATAAACTCCTTGTTCAAAGGAGCGACAGGAGTAGACGTCAGATATGATGCCAAGACTTCGAGGGCCTTCATGAGGGGAAATGTCCAGTTATAAGTAACAAGAAACTGCACCAAAGACTGCCATGACATCACCTTTGCAGTTAAGTGATCATTAGGAGCTGATCCAACGAATGACATCAATAACTCTCCAGTGCTCTCGTCTTTTTCGGGAAACTCGATTGTCTCTTTCCGCGTCTCTGGTATAAACACCCTTTGAGCTGTGACCGTTTCGACGAACGGACGCTTCCAGCTCATAGGACGTGACTGTTGATGCCTAGCAATAGAACTTTCCACTTGGTCTTGGAGGACACCCAAAAGAGATGGGCGAGATACTTTGCCCGCAATGATTAAACAAAGGTTGTAGGGTACGTAGTAAGTTCGGTGGTAATCCCGAACTAGGGGACGTCATTTAGATGGCAACGGAAGACTGCACAGTGTCCTCACTTTCTTCGACTGTTAAAGATCGCAGCGCTTCCATAAGGCCACCTGTCTCGCTGCGATATGCACTTCCCTCGTTGTTAAGCAATCGCGACATACTGTGCGTGACCCCAATTAGTAAAGATGAAAATAGCAAATCCACCAGACATAGGTACCGGAGAGCTATTAAGTCTCCAGGAGTATTCTCCCTCCCTTGCATTTCGCTATACACCACGCCAGAGTCCCCACCTTGAGGGTTAATATGGTGTACCTACAGCCAACATCAGACATCATGGTAATATCTGGAGCTCAGCTGACGGACTTCCGTAATGAAACCATGATTTGTCAAGGTAGGATATAAAATGTGGTCAATGTAGATAGGCAGCAGCTGTAAGAAGCCTTCCTGGCCAGCTGTTGCAATAGTGTAGCAGGTATGATCGACGTCCGTCCAAGCATTACTGTCAGATTAGATTAACGGGGGGTTGTCAGACCTGGATGATGAGCATGACGTATGGGCCGAGACTGACGTTCCCTCTGAGAAAGCACGATTCGCAAGATTATCTAAAACACCTTTGTAAGGAAACTTCTCGGAACCCATAAAGACCAAGCTACAGGTGGTAAAAACCAAATATCATGAAAAGCAGCCAGGACACTCACTGTTCAAGGGTATGGGGACATCCACTGTCGTTAAAAACTTAGGATTAAGAGTAAGCTCATGACGTTCAGTCCACATCGCACATTACATACTTTCCGTTGGAACCACGAAATATCCCTTGACGATGGGAGCTGTATCAGAATCGGTTGATACTCGTCCACAGTAAGTCATCGTGATGATACATGCCTTCATAATCGAGGTGTATTACATTCAGACCAGATTCCCTGCTACGCCACCTGGATACCGAGAAGTCACCAGAGCCCAAGTTGTGTTGTTTGACTAAATCAAAATTCCCAAACGACGATTCTGGGGTGAGTCGAATGGAGCTTTGTGACATGTCTCCTCCTATGCGACTTCGTGTGCAAAATTTTGATGATAGGATAGGAATAGCGAACGATCGATATGACTTGGAAAAGTTGGTTGCAAACCTCTGCATCAAGCAAAGGCGCCTTCAAGTAACAAATAGTCTGAGGTCCTACACAAGTTTATGTAGCATAAAGTCACGTGACAGAAGAGGACTCCTAATGTACGTTTTTCTCTCAGGAAAATTCTCAGGAAAACCTTGGAATTTTCTATAGTGTTCTGAGCCAGAAAATTTTAGAAAAAAATTAATATTCATCTAGGGTTTTTTCACAAAGTTTTTTCCAGGGAAAACTATGAGCAAAAATCGTAATCCTGAAAAACATTAGCAAAATCCGAATATTGAAGTTTTAGTTAAGAATATTATAATAGAGAGTATTAGTTAAGGTAGAAGTCACCAGGAACTGGCACCCCTTACGTAATGGAGGCGCTTACGTCACGTGAGCGCGAAATTCCTTAATAAAAAAAAATGAAAAGTGTTAGAATTTGCCCGGAAATTAGTTTTGAAAAAAATAAAAATTTTTAATATGCTACAACAAAAACATACTGCATTATAGTTACAAAAAACTAGCTTTCTTAGGACTGAGCTTCCATGTCTCCACTGCTACCACCCCCATCCTGACTGTACCAAAGACCGTTTACGTGATTGTTAGCCGAGGAACCGTGGTCACGTGACCTCGGCTAATGACCACGTGACTGCAAAATTTTCTTCGTTCTATGCTTACTCGATTGTGACCGATGGGTGAGTAAGTCTGGTGCGATGCCAGCACTCTTTTGCACAACTCGGACAGGGGCCGTGCTCAAGCCGGCGCAAGCATATGTACAAAGGAACTGAGATAAGAATTTATGGGAAAGGGGAACAGGGTGGGTGTGAAAAAAGAAGGGGCTTGAGGCCTTTATGGCTATCGAGCGCAAGATATGTGAGAAAGATGCAACGTAGTCTAGAAGGGAAAGAATACCTATCGAGCGCAAGATATGTGAGAAAGATGCAACGAAGAGGTAGGAGAAAAACTAATCGTATAAATACTATGAGAACAATAAGAGGAATTTGTGGAAGGGCCACACGCAATGTGGGATAGTCACATGACTCGTATCATAGACCCTGGACAACGCTGGCTTTGTCCACACCATAAAAATGAAAAGTGCTACAACTTGCGCAGGAATTACAAAAAAAAAAAAATTTTTTTTGGATATTTTGACCTTAAAGTTGCTTCTAGTCCTTCAGTTTTGTGTTTTTTTTTCTAAAGTCTCTGCAACAAGTCTTAGCAAGTAATATACTAAACATATTCTAGGAGCTAAATTTGTATTTTATCCCTCTCGTAATATCTAGTAGTAATTTTGAAGAAAATGAGCTTCATGCTTATGTAGGGGGTGCCTTGTCACGATCATGATTTATGGTCTACTCCACCTTCCGAACCACCCGAACATCACGTTTCCGAATCAATTCTTTGGAACCCGAATTGTTGCCAAACTTGTCACATGAACCGTTCAACACTTCGTCACCCTTAACACCTTGAATCGTCCTAGCAACATCACAAGGACCCAACCAAGAGATCAGGTCCTATTCTTAGCCTTTCCTCAGAAAAGAAGCATCCACACTATCCCCATCACTATCCCCATCTATTTCTAGGAACTCAATAGCAGGGTTGATTCTATGCTTCTAAAAACTTATGGTGACAAGACATACAATTCAATATGTTGACGCGTTCATCCCCGACACTCAGGGTCGTCGTTTAAGGAAGTGAAACAAGACTTCATCTATCTGAAACAACATATGATTCGGAAACAGGTTTCAGGACTTATTCCTAGTTTGTTAAATCTTTTTCTCATTCACAATTTTCACCCCACCCTTGTTCTCTATTTTCTATGGTCATTAACTAGCATACATGTATCTTAGCTATTTTTCCGATCCTCAACAGACTACTCCCCATTCGCTCTTGCCTCCGAACGTCCCAGTATATAAGTAGCACATTCGCATGTATGCTCTCTAGTTCAATTATTGCACGTCTACTTGATTGATCTACTTGGCTTAACAATTCGTCATGAACAATCTTGAAGAACAACTTCACTTCGAAGTAAGTCCTATAAAACTCATCAATTTAGATTTGATTACACTTTGAAAGAATGTAATCTCATTGGGTGTGATCGGCATGAACTAAACAGTTCATCTGATCCACGAGATAGAGTCCTTTTAGAATATCTATCTCTTCGGAATTATGCACCTCTTCGCAAACATTCCGAAAGCCCTTCGCTTTTACTGTAGGATTACCCTTCACTTTCGAATACCATTTTCTTTATGTGAAAACATTTTCTAACATTGTTGCTAACAATGCATTCATCCATAACACTTCTCTTTAATAATTGGATTCTGACATGCCTGTTCCTGGTGACCTCTACCTTAAGGTAGAAGTCACCAGGAACAGGTACCCCTTATGTAATATGCTCACCTACGTCATGTAAGCACAAAATTTCTTCACAAAAAAGAAAAGTGCTAGAATTTGCCTGGAATTAGTTTTAAAAAAAAGAAAAGTTTTTTTTAATATGCTACAACAAAAATATAATTCTGCATTATAGTTACATAAAACTAGCTTTCTCAGGACTGAGCTTCCATGTCTCCACTACTACCACTCCCTGTCAGGGGACAACCTGTTTTCACCAAACCCTCCACCTTCAAGGCCCTTACACATGCGAAGCACAAGTCCGAGGCACGGGAACTTCGGTCCAAAGCCTTGGGTCCTTGACCTGAAGCCTCCAAGTACAAACCCAAAGTCTCAGGCTTCTAGTCCAAAACCTCGGACCACCCGAGACCTCAACCAACCTTGGGGCAAAGCCCAAATATCTGATCCGAACCCTCAGCCCAACATCCAACCTTCATCAGGGTTGAAGCACCTTATGGGGATAGAAGTCGGGCAGGGTTGACAGTGTGTAGGAGTGCCCCTGGTTGGGCGTTAGGTAGTCGTATATAGTTTTTTCACTAGTAGTGGGGATCCCTAGACTTTTCTCTTTGGATTTCCCCTCTACTAGATACCAACGGGTGCTAGGAGGGTTGCCCTTACACTCCCACCCTCCACAGTCTACCCATCCTGTCCATACCAAAGACAGTTTATGGGATTGATAGCCGAGGAGCGGAGGTCACATGACATAGGCTAACCACCACGTGACCTGAAAATTTTTCTCTACCAAAAATGAAAGGTGCTACGATTTGTGCAGGAATTACAAGAACTTTTATTTTTATTTTATTTTATATTTTGACCTTAAAACTGCTACTAGTCACTCAGTTTTGTGTTTTTTTTTTTCTAAAGCCTCTGCAACAAGTTTTAGCAAGAAATATAATAAACATATTCTAGGAGCTAAATTTGTATTTTATCCCTCTCCTAATTTCTAGTAGCAATTTTGAAGAAAATGAGTTTCATGCTTATGTAAGAGGTGCCTGTTCCTGGTGACCTCTACCTTAATCATAATTATTGGAGTCCAATAAAAATCTTTACCTTTCTTATAATATAAGTGTGGTAAGATATAACTATTCCCACGACGCTCTGTGATAACCACCACTTGCTTTGTCCTGCCTGTCATGCCTGTAGACCGTCACAAAAAAATAAAAATAAAAATCCTTGCTGCTGCTATTATATGGAGGGTTATTACTAACTACAGCCAACAATAACATTGGACAACTACAACACCCCATATGTAATCTCTCAATATGCAATCTTCCACCTTGATTAGAGCATCATGGATAATAACCAATGCAGCTTGTTCTTTGCCAGCCTCCAATATCACATTCATTGTCCCTTCAACTTATGTATTTAACGAGAAGGGATTTAGGGGTGTATGTCTAATATATCAGCTTATGATAGGATACTGAACTTCATTTATTTCTAGTTCTGCTGCCTTTCTACAATATACACCATATGAACCTGTCTTTCTGATTTGGCATTAGCTTTGACCATGAATGTACCCCACATATTCATATGCTGTTACAAGACTACTCCTTATTATAGTATTATCCTCAAGGTAAAGCATTATAAAAAACCATGTGTTGAGACAAACATAGTATTTAATAATCAACTTCTTATTTAAAAAAAACAGACAACAAAAAGGGTCTGTTGTAGGAATTTGGGAAATAGTAGCAACTCTTCTGGTGACAGTAGTATTAGGATTAAAAAATTCTCTAAATTATCACTCCTCAGTGACTGTTCAAGCTGGCATATTGCTTGTAGCTACATGAACTAACAATTATAGCTTTTTCTGTCTTTTTAATATATGTAATCTTACAAGAGCTCACATCTTCAGTGACTGTTCAAACTAAGGAGGGAGATTGTGGTGAGCTGTGTCATCTGCATTTACCCTACAATTAGCTCCTTTGTGCTAAATGGATCACATGGTGAAAATTCATTCACTGCCACTGGTAATACTGAAGGCACCCAAAACCAACTACTTGGCTTGTGAAGTAAAAATGTCTGGGCTGTGCAAAGAGAAACAAGAGGAAAATTAGTGTAAGTCTAGAAAAATAAGGAAAATGTTTGAGAAGTCATAAAGTAAATGTTAGCATAGTTTAAAAAACAAATAAACAAGAAATCATCAGAAGATATTAGGATTGGTTACTAGGTGTACTACCTGTATACACCCAACACCTGTGAAAAAAAAAGGGGGGGGAATCGGTCCTGCTGTGCAAAGCTTTGGCCCACTTCCACAAGTTCAATGAATAGTCCAAAAGAACCAAAAATTGACTTAGTTTTGTGAGTCACTGTATGCTGGATTGCATCTAACTTTCCAGAAATTGTGGTGAACATTAACATGTTGTACTCTAGCTCCCTTCCAAGCGGGGATTTTGAAGATTCTTTCTTTCCTCCCTGGTAACCGAGGTTTAGTTAGTATTAGCCAGGATCACAGTGGAAATGATTGCTCACCTCTCCCCAAGAAAGTAATGACACGACCTTATTCTTCAATGTCTCTGGTTCACGATTCAGACAGTATCCTGCATCTTGCACAATCTTCACAACATCCTTCCACCTTTCCCCAATTTTTGAATGTGGGGCCATGTATGGATTGACAGATATGGTGGCATGGAGTAGTTGGTCCAGGTCATGTGCCATGAACTCTTCACGTGTCTTGTGTCCTGGTTTGGTTACTGGGATCAGGACAGTGCATTCCACATTGGTGGAATCTCCCAGAATAGGGTCTTGGGGTTCAGAGCCTTCCAGAGAAGGCTCCGGTGACAAGCTAGCAGACAAGCCACATCTATTTTCAATCCAACTCCACCAGCACTATTTTCTTCAACCTTAGCCATCATCTCACATAGCCTCTATGCCAATGTCAGAATTCAATCATCAAGGATAGATGTTATAGATGAATGTAGTGTTAGTAATAGTGTTCAGAAATGTTTTTACTAGGAATAGAATGATATTCAAAAGTGAATAGAAGTCCTACAGTAAAAGCGAGTGGCTTTCGGAAGGTTTGTGAGAAGGTGCATAGTTCCGAAGAGATAGATGTTCCGAATGGATTCTATCTCGTTGATTGAATGAACTTCACAGTCCATGTCGATCACAGCCAATGATTTCACATTCTTTCTAAATGTGTCTAAACTAATATAAAGGAGGTTTAGAGTACTCACTCAAATATAAGGTTCCTTTTCAAGGTAGTTCACAACGAGTTGGCAAGATAGAGTAGATCTTTCAAGTAGACGTACAATAATTGAACTAGGGAACATACATGCAAATGTGCTACTTATATACCAGACAGTTCAGAAGCAGGAGTGAATGGGAAGGAGTCCATAAAGATCAGAAAGTAGCTAAGGTACATGTATACTAATTAAAGGCCATAGGAAATAAAGAACAAGGGTTGGAGGAAAATAGTGAATAGAAAAAAGATTTAATGAACTAGAAATAAATCCTGAAACTTGTTTCCAAATTGCATGGCTCTTTGGATAGAGAAATCCTCATGCTATTCCTTTAGACAGTGACCCTCAATGTCGGGGATGAATGAGTCAACATATTAAATAGTATTTCCTGTCACCATAAGCTTTGGAGGCATAGAATCGACCCTGACATTGAGTCCCTTGAAATAGATGGGAATAATGATGGGGATAGTGCAGGTGCTTCTTTTGTGAGAAAAGGGTAATGATTGGACCTGATCTATTGGTTGGTTCATTGTGATGTTATCAGAGTGATTCATGGTGTTTGAGGGTGATGAAATATTGATGGCAAATATGTGTGACAAAAGTGCTGATGGTTCGGATTCTGAATGAACAATTCGGAAGGAAGCTGTTTGGAGGGTTCAGAAGGTGAAGCAAGGGACAAATCATGATCGCGACAGCCAACACTGCCATCTTTTATCAATCATTATATAATCATCAATCAATCAATATGTCATCACCTATCATTTCCTCATCAACACATATCCAAGAATCTATTGAATTGCAACCTATAGAAGGACAAGCTGAATGCCATTTTCCAATCACACCGACATATCCTAATCTTGCTCATCTCCATCGCAAGCTCTCTAATCCCAATCATCATGACACTTATGCCATTGGAGAGCCAGTATATGTCGACAACTCCTCAGAGCCGTTCATATTTCTTGGAGATTAAAGGGTATTCTATCATGCAGGGCAAGAGGAATATGTGGCAGAATTCAAAGGACCATACCCAGAATATTCTCCCCCGTCCATTCAACTCACTCTTCATCATAGAATCCAGAAAGATCACATTTTCCACCCTATTCATCAGCCATTCTGTCACGATCACAATTTGGGCATTATATTCACATCGTCCTCATTCCAAACACTTCCTTCCGAAGCATTTCGTCCGAAGTCCGAAGCAACATGCCCACATTCCCATCAATTTTATCCAACAACTCTTTTTATCTATCATTTCGACTCAAACACTCCATCTAGTGAAACAATCCCTGTGAAACAATCATTGGTCAGGTCCAATCATATTCTTTTTTTAGAAAAGAAGCACCCTGACTATCCCCATCACTATCCCCATCTTTCACCATGAAATTATGGATTGAGTTGTTCATATTCATTCAAAGCTTGCGATGACTTGCCATATCATCAAGCTTAACGATATGAACGTTCTAGACTCTCATAATTACTCTCGAAAAGATTTAGGCATGGCTATCCCTACCCGAAGAGCCACGTGATTCGGAAACATGTTTCAAGAGTTGTTGTGGGTCCGTTAATCTTTTTCTTCATTCACAATTTTCCTACCACCCTTGTTCTTGGTTTCCTATGGCCTTTAATTAGTATACATGTACCTTGGCTATTTTCTAACCATCATGGACTCATTCCCATTCGCTCTTTCTTCCGAATGGTTCAGTATATAGCTAGCACATTCACATGTACATTCCCTAGTTCAATTATCGTATGTCAACTTGATTCTTCCACTCACACTTGTCAACTTATCTCCAACTCACCTTCAACAACAACTTTATATTTTTTGAGTAAGCACTCCAATTCCACTTTTATTAGTTGAATCCACTTCAAGGAATGTAAGATCATTGACTGTGATCGACATGAACTGCAAGGTTCATTCGATCCACGAGATAGAATCCTTTCGGAACCTCTATCTCTTCGGAACTATGCACTTCGTTCGCAGACGTTCTGAAAGTCATTTGCTTTTACTGTAGGATTTCTATTCACTTTCCAAACCCATCCTGTTACCATTAGGAATATTTCTGAACACTTTTACTAACACAACATTCATCCACAACATTTACTGCTATTATTTGGATTCTGACACATTCATGGAAAGGTTGATGAACAGCCTTCAGAGCCTGTGTTGTCTCTGATTCATCAATCCTTCCTGGATGACACAGTGACTTATTCTATATCCAATTCACTTAGGAGATATTTGTCAGAATTCAAATAATAGTAACAAATATTGTGAATGAATGTTGGGTTAGTAAATGTGTTCGGAAACATTCTTAATGGTGATAGAATGGTTTTGGAAAGAGAATGGAAATCCTACAGTAAAAGCGAATGACTTTCGGAACGTCTGCGAATGAAGTGCATAGTTCCGAAGAGACAGAGGTTCCGAAAGGATTCTATCTCGTGAATCGAATGAACTTTACAGTTCATGTCGATCACAGCCAATGATCTTACATTCCTTGAAGTGGATTTAACTGATAAAAGTTGGATTGAAAGGCTTACTCAAAAATATACAGTTGTTGGTGAAGTTGAGTTTGGAGCGAGTTTGACAAGTAGGAGTGGAAAATCAAGGTGACATACAATAATTGAACTAGGGAATGTACATGCGAATGTGCTAGCTTATATACTGAACCATTCGGAAGAAAGGGCGAATGGGAATGAGTCCGTGATGGTTAGGAAGTAGCCAAGGTACATGTATACTAGTTAGAGGCCATAGGGAACACAAAACAAGGGTGGTAGGAAAATTGTGAATGAAGTAAAAGATTAACGGACCCACAATAACTCTTGAAACATGTTTCCAAATCGCATGGCTCTTCGGGTAGAACTAACCGTCCCTAAATCCTTCGGAGGGTTATCCCGAGGGTCTAGAACATTCATACCATAGAACATAATGATATAGAATGTCATCGCCAGCTTCCACACAATAGAAACAACTCAATCAACGAGTTCATTGGAAAAGATGGGGATAGTGATGGGGATAGTCAGGGTGCTTCTTTTCTAGAAAAGATTATGATCGGACCTGATTATTGATCGTTTCACTAAAACACTTCATGTAGTGATTCCTGAACTGGATTGGGTGACCGGATCAAATGTATGTGAAGCCTTGATGCAAGGGTGATTCGGAATTCGGAAGATCCATTCGGAAGGATTGGTTCGGAAGGATAATGATGGGGGTGAGGTGTCCATATTGTGATCGTGACAATATTGGACGAGTTGAGGAATATTATTGGTGGACATTTCTTTTATTCTTTTATCTGACACATTATCTTTTTCACCTGATCTTTGCCTTGTTCTATGTTTGATAACTTTTTCTTGTCATTACTAACTGACATTCTATTCTTGTACTAATATTCCCACTCCGCACTTCTTTCCCCTATCTTGACACATTCTCACTTATCTGCTTTGTCAGATACTCCTTTGTTGATTCCTTTGTTGTACTTTTTGTTCTCATGCTTTGTCATGCACTAACCCTATTCTTACCAAGCACCTCTATTGCATCATTTTGCATCGTCCTTGCATCGTTGCTGTAGACATGTATATAATGGCCTCTGCCTCTCTCTGTAAAATAACAATTCAAGTTTCAAGTCAAGTCTACACTCAAGTCCAGTTCAAGTCAAAGTCAAGCAAGCAAGTTCAAGAATAGTCTAGAACATTCTAGACTATGTCACATGTCACGGTCACATACGTCACATCACATGTCATAGTCACAAGACTTGTCAAAGTTTATTGACATCACCTACTGCCAGCATAAAGTATTGGTATTGTGACAGGATACTAAAATCATAATAGCCACCAGATGACTATTATCAAACACAGTATTCCAATCACAAAGCCCTTTCTTCAAATACAAGGCAGTGAAGAAGTCAAGGAATCATTTGATGTCTTCTTATACAAAGAAGAGAATTAGGTTTGGATACTGACACAGTTATAGTCATCTGATGACCACCACTGCTGCAATATCCCATCCCTAATCCCAATCCTGTTGGAAGGAAGACAGATGACTAATTCCTACTTACAGATTCACGATATAGATAACAGCTCTGTCCCTTGAACGACTGCACTAGACACTGTCTGAGGAAAAGGACCGATGCGTGCAGGCTTTAGGTATCAAACCTAAGGCGAACACATTGTCAGAATTCAAATATCAGTGATAAAAGATGATAAGTGTGGTGTTAGTAGATCTGCTCGGAAACGTTTCCAATGATAATAGAATGGTTTTCGAAAGTGAATAGAAATCCTACAGTAAAAGTGAATGGCTTTTGGAAGGTTTTGCGAATAAAGTGCATTGTTCCGAAGAGATAGAGGTTCCGAAAGGACTCTATCTCGTGGATCGAATGAACTTTGCAGTTCATGTTGATCACAGCCAGTGATTTCACATTCTGATGAAGTGTGTTAAATATAAACAGAGTCAAAGTGTGTACTCAAATATAAAGTTGTTGTTCAAGATAATTTCTGGGACGAGTTGGCAAGTTTGAGCAAAGCAATGAAGTAGACGTACAATAATTGAACTAGGGAATATACATGCGAATGTGCTAGCTATATACTGAACAATTCGGAAGGAAGAGCGAATGGGAATGAGTCCATGTGGGTGTCAGAACCCATCCCCAACCGATTCCTGAGACCCCGACCATCACGTTTCACCTAATTATACTTCACGTTTGATCTCTTTCCTTCATAGCTTACGACCCTGACCTCGGTCATTCGGTCACCGATCCCCGAACCCTCTCGTATATAATTCGCTCATTCATGTACATGATAATCAGTTCTGATATCAACTAAGATACCCCAATACACCTTGCTTAATCTCTACACTCTTTCGTCCCCTTCGTTAAGGTCATGCCAGAACTTCGGGTGACCTCGGGCCTCGTCCGAAATACGGGACAGGACTCTGAGCTGGTGCAGCACATAAGCTGAAGCCAAGTCCCACTCGACCCGTTCGCCGAGCCTTGGCCCCCCTCGGCCCCCCAACCC
>QMFG01004598.1:0-28402 GCA_003314545.1 Ramaria sp. MG151 | reverse complement strand
TACCTGGGGTATTTCTTACAACCCCGCAGTTCAAGAGGTCATGCGTGTGGTAGGCAGATTGATCTCTAAAGCTCACTGGGTCTCTGTCTGAGAGCACAAATCAGATAGAAACGTTGTCGCATCCCACTAAAGATCCTTCCCCAGCTATCGGATTTTGGGTATGGTCTGATTTTTGATGATGAGGTCATGATTCACCTAAGATGTAGGATAAACTTCGTCTTGTGTTCCATTGGCGAATCAATGCTACATTTCAAGGAGGGGCTCATTTGCATTTTAAAGGTAAGTCATGTCAACTCGTAATGCGTTTTGCGCCTGACTAGTTCAATAGGTTCCCGTGACCCTTATCATATAGTTGGTAATGGAGCAGGCTTTGACTTCCGTTGGGACGGCAATGTCACCATCAATATAGGACACGAAAACGACGAAAAGGAACTGATTCAGCTGAGTTCAGACACAATGGTGATAACTATCCCGGAGTACGTGCCCTCCAGTTTTTTTAGGTATGGCTAAGACGATTTCAACTCCAGTCATAAAACTGTTGATGAGGGGGCTACAATCCGTGACTTATCTCACCCATCTGTGGAACATAAGAATTCACCCTCCTCCGTTCAAACAAGCACGAAAGACAGAAAGGTATGCGCCAAGTTCAGTAACGGTATCCGTTGGGGGATCGGATTATCTCTGGAGCGTACCTGCAGTTCTGAATGCAAAACATGCCGCGGAGACACTTTTAGTCGAAAGTGTCGGTTCTTCACTTTCATTCCGCATTATGAGGTTGTGCTTTGTACCACTAGTGGTAAAAACACGGTCTGCTTTCGCCGTTCATAAACGAGAGGTTTGCTGATGTATTGCCCCAGAATATCAAAGATTCCTACGCGGGCTTCAGGTCCGATTTCATACATTTTTCGACATCCCTCACCTCCCCACTCAAGCACTGCGAAGAGAACAGGCATAATAGTTTTCACTTGACCCCTAAAACTTTTGCCCACTTCTGGGCTTGGTGGCACCTTTTCGACGGCGTCTTATCGTTGCCAATTCGTCAGGGGAACCTTTTTCCTGATTCACGCCCTCCTTCAAAGAAATTTGGACGCCATTTAGCCACTATCAAATATCGGATCACATTCTCCCCTATATACATTGCTCACGTTTACAAAGTGGACAGTGGGGACGCCTGGACTGCAGGTGAATCTCGTTGCGTCGGGGTGAGCCTATACGTACAACTTATTTCTTCATGTGACTGATGAGTTGACCGAAAAGGTTAAAGCATTCCTTGAACGCTTCCAGGCCGATATGCATCAGCGAGAGGAAGAAACTTATCTAAGCGAACGAGAAGGTGACGAACCGAAAATCATCAGACACAGACCTTTCAGCGCCGTTGATGTTGTAATCACTGGTATCGACTTACGCGCTCTCTTTGCTATATTTGCGGAACCGAGGAAGAAATCAATCCCCTTGAAGGAATCGCTACCAAGCGTGACAAAGTTCTGGGAGACTTTAGACCCAAGTCAATTGGCTTCTAGTTGGGTAGATATAGATGATTTCACGGAAGTTGACTGGCTTCCTGGTGACGAGAAGCCAGACTTACATCTGCGCGAGGCAGCTCATTGTCCGCGATTCGTATATTTTAGACGTACTCCTCGAGCATGTTCTTCAGGAGATGAGCATGGCGCAGGTCGATCAAACACTAAATTTGGTGACGAGGAGACCCACGTGTGTCTGATGGGAAAAGAACCAAGTGCGCAGCCAGTCTTAGACATTACTCATCGGTTGACCCTCTTCTCAAGGTGCTCACGAAGTACAGCTTGAGTTCGGTGCAAAACGGTTGGCAGAACTACGTGCTCAACTGGCGGATGCACTGAAGAAGAATAAGGCTGAAATTGTTGAGATACCCTACTCGACTCAAAGGCCTTTCAGAGGGAGGAGCAACGTAAGCTCCCCCGTAATTCTGTTCTGCATAACGCTGACCCTAAGTGTAGGCAACAAGAGAGACAAGTATCACTCAGATGATAACCCTCTTGGAGAGATACACTCAACATCTGTCTTCTTTACGTGCATCCACTGCAAATTCCGGAGCCAATGGCCAAAAGGCATCGGACGATATTTATGATATGCCTGCAGATATCCAACTTCCGGAGGAACTTGAAGAATTCGCGAATGTATATCAAGTTCATTGTCCCAAAATCAACTTGAACAACGCGACACGTGATGTAATACAATCTGTCTCATTCGTATTCCCTTTTTTATTTTTGACATTTGGTCACGCAGATACTTCAACAATATTATCTTGCATCGAGGGCGCGTCGAGGTACGTATTATATGCAGCAAATTAATGATACAGTTGACAGAGTGACTTAGGCTTCGAATATCACATGTCTGCGAGAGCTGTTAAGTTTATTCGAGATCAGGCCCATTCGATCCGAACTGAGTTTCGAAAATCAAATCATGAAAAGCGACGTCCCCGAGCAGGAAGTGCCCAAGCTGCTGCCCAAGCTGTGCTTCGCATGCTTACGGGCGACGGACAAAGAAATACTGGAACATTACCCAACAAAGAACGAACTAACAAGCTGACTGATGCCGACCCTCTGTATGGCTGGGATCAAGGTGTTTCAGAACGAAAGGCTCATCTATGCCTGCTTCTTAAACCTCAGATTGTCTTGCGCAGCAAACGGACTCCACGCTCGATACTTGTTCTAGCCGCTGATCATGTTATTCTTCGGAACTACAGGATACTTGATACACTCAATGCTGAGGATCCAGTCAGCGGATATGTAATGCAGAGGTAAGGTCATGCGCCTCACAGAGTGAATGCTCATCGTGTCTTTCAATAGAAATTACGCCAACATCGATCGTCTTCAAGTGTTTCAGCCGGTAGATGGTGCCTCCGCAGATCATCTTCCTTTGGAGGTTTTCCTTGACTTCCGCTGTGAATCGCGTGATTTTGATAGACTAGTTCCCCAAACACAAGCCACACTTCGATACGACCAGTTCAATCGCTTGCGGCTACGAAATGATGCGACAACTGTAGCCGTTTCTCCGGGGGGTGGTGATATGGACATGATAGATCATCTTCTGCATGAAATGGTAAAGCGTATTTTGCATTCAGTGTTCAATCTTTTATCTAAGGTTGTAGGATTTGGTTTTCATCCACGTTCCTCGTTTCCAAATTTCCGCCGATGCTTCTGCCTTTGCATCGATAGCTGATGTCGTTACGGAGCTCCTTCTATTTAGCGATCCCGTCCACAAGGCTCGCATGACGCAGTTGGAAACGATGTTGTTTAGCTATGACTTTACTGATCTACCCTCCGCTGCCAAAGTAGTTGCGGACCTGCAGACGCGCATAAGGCGGCTCATTCGCATGGAAAGGGAATATGCTCTCAAAGCGACGGAACTCAGTGCCGCTGATGAACAGGACTTGCTAGCTAGCAAGGCCCATATCTTCACCCTGTCCCAGGAGCTCAACTTAATCTTCGACGCCATTAGACTTGCACAAGACAAGACAGATGACCGCAATCAAGAGAAAAAGTCTGCTTTACGCCTGAAAGCTTCATCCTCCGAGATCTCATGGCAGATGCTTGACGGAAATCGAGAACTTCTTGCGAAAATGGCTGTTCGGGGAATTGATTATTCCTGGCTCAGTCGTCAAGATAGCTCAACTACGTCTGTTCTATTAGCTGCCGACCTCCAGGCATTCGATGGTTCACCGAATGCTCTCTGGCCTGAGATATTGGCGAAACATGATGATCCTCCGACGCATCGTATGATTCGGGTACGTTCCTCCAGTATCACTATATAAAATATATGTAACCTTTGAACAACCCAAAAATCATCCAGCGTGGCCTTTTTGTTGAGGCTCAGTGGAGAGTCCTCGCGCCAGTGGGAGGTATCTCAATATACGACTATTTCCAGGTAGAACTACATCCTATTCGCCTTGCACTAGAGACAAAACTTGGAAACAAACTCGTGGAATACTTGATCCCCGGGCGGCGTTCACGACGAGAAGTGATGCCTTCAGACTCGACGACAGTCGCAGAATCGTCTAATTCTGGTGTGGAGACGCTTGACGGAGTCATACCCCAACTCGCTGTCTACCCACCACAGCAGATTGATTCCACTCATACTCCAACGCCCCGTCAAGAGACAAATCGAAAAGCGCGGCCAATCGCATCCCGGTCTTTTTCTAATCTCAGGTCGGCTGCTGCAGAGGCTGAGACCAAAGGATACCACGCACCCGGGCTGCCTAAGTCGATTTCTTCCACTGCTTTGGCCTCTCGTCGAAACTCCATGGAGTCGAAGGATGTCGGAATAGTTGGTTCTGTACCCGATTCCGGTATGACGTTACTCAATGCGGAAGGGGATGCCTCAGAGATGAGACAAAGGGCAGCCCAAAAAACTTTCGTACATGTAAAAATCCCCAGGTAAGGGTCGATTTGATCACTTCCTAGCTTCATGGCTAATGTTAGAGATTAGTGTGCATGTTCTCTTGAGTGTTATGGTACCACTCGTTTCAGGTGCCAAGTCATCTATCTAACATGTGGCTTCTTTCTAGAAAGGACGAGGGTTCTTAGTGCGTGATGCCCGCCTGCGTACTCATGATCTCGAATGGCGAAACCGAACTTCAAGTGTGGGTGTGCCTCGATCTTTTTTCTACTAGTTGTTCTCAGTGGAAATTTTCAGTTCGAAGAACTCTTCAATCATTTCATCCCGTCGGATCCCTCCCTGAGAGGCTGGGTCAAAGTCGCTTGGCAGCAGCCAGTATTCAGCGTTGGAGGTGTGGTCAAGGAACTCATTACGAAGACGCAATGGGCCAAACTTGGAAAAATACCAGATACTACTGGTTCGTCGACGGAGAGGCGCATGGTTACCAGACATCCGTCCGAGGATGATACGATCCGCCCCCTACCCGATTCTTCAGAGTCTTCGTCGACAGATAGCCATCCCTCGTCGCAAACAGTCGGAGGCAGTCCACGAGGTAGCGAGGATGCTGCAACGCGGCAACCACACCAGCGTGCCGCCAGTAGGCCGCGCCTGGGTAGCTTATTTCGACGGGTGGAAACGCGAAAACAGAGTATTTGACTCGCTGACGGCAAATCATGAAATCTCATTATTTATCTGGTTTGGTAGACTTTTCCATGTTCGTGTAGCTTCTAGCCTGATACTGTAGCATTTTGGCCGCATTTAAATACATACGGTCGTTGTGAGTTAGGACAAGCTTTTAAGTGTGCTTAATTTAGAAAAACTCGAAATGGTGCCTGGAGATACGATAAAGTAACAGATTCTATCGCCTGGCGGCACCGTCTTAGATAGAATCGAAGGTAATGGAGCAATGTACCGTAGTATGCAGTTCAAATTTTCAAAAGTGCGTTTCTCAGCTGAAATTTTAGAAAGGCCTTATAAAATAACTGAGTTTTCCCACTGCAATCCAGTACCACGAGTTGAAAAAGATGCAACGATTTACTATATTTGTGAGGGAATCACCAAGGAAAACACCATTTAAAAGATTTTCCATCAGGAGTTTCCTGCTAGGAGGGTTTTCTATGCCTTCCCCTGTGTCCAAGTCGAATTGAGTGAGCCTTACGCACAGGCATACTGCATTCTTTTGCAACCGAAGACTGTATCCTCAGATACAGATTTCTGTCCCTGAATAAAAAAATTGATGCATTTGGTACATCATTAGCGATAGTCGTCTATGACGTAATATGTATTACTCCTTGGGGAGGTTGGTTCAAGTGAGACTCAGCCAAATGGGAGTTGGCATTCCCATCTGCGAATCAGAAACCCCCACAAGCGTTATACGCGTCTAGGTTCCTGTCTTAGGTTCACAATGCCAGCGTCGTGCAGGGTTCGTAGAGCTACTCTCCCTCGGTCGGTATATTCCCATCTTCTGGATAGCACAGACCCTCCAGAGGTAAATGCTCAACCTTTCCAAAATGATCAAGATGGGCTCGTTCCACAACGTCGCGTCGCCTCCGATACTCTGCAGTTAGGGTCTGGGAATGACGTGCGCCGTGGCTACTCTAATGCTACTAAGCCACGGAGCGGTCAATCATACGAACCTATTTCAACGACCCGTTCTCGCGATTCGCATCTCATGCCAGATCGCAGTGTAGGCACTCTTGAAAGACCGCCCATAGCCCGGACACCTTCATATGGTCTTGTGGTCGATCATTTCGGTTCCAGGCGTGGCCAGTTCATACGCCGCGCTTCAAGTACTTCTCAAGCCCCCGCATCAATTCATGGTGCTCAGCTAGACATCCTGGTTCCCAACGATGGATCTAGGTTGGTAGAGAGTACACTCGACCACTCTATTGACGATCAGTCGGAGGAAGAACACGAGGAAGAAATCGTGGAACATCTTGAAGTTATTGGTATGCATTTGGTATCATTTCTTAATTTCTTCCAACTTCTTAATACACCGAAGACCCCTATGTCTCAACCGTTTCGCATCTCAGTAACGCTGCAAATTCAATTCTAATGTCTGTCGCACCTCACCTCAGCTTTTTATGTCAGTTACTGATTAGTCCTCTCTCCAATTCAGACCTCCCATGTCACTTTACTCCCGTCGTCCCGTCATTCATTTACCCAAATCAGAGATGTCAAGTCTCATAGGCCCAGGAAAGGAACGCAGTGATCAAATGGATGACTTGGATCGCCATGTAGAACAAGTATTGCGCAAGCGTGGCAAACTGCGACGAACTGCGGCTGGAATCTGGTCATTTGTAAAGACTCGTACGTCCTTTGTCCTGCAGATGTCTGGATATTACTCACCTCCTCAGCAGCTATGGGCGTAAGTTTACTTGCTTGTTTTAATCAACATTCGCCTCAGTCAGGTATAACAGCTCATTACCGCTTTGTATGGATTTTGTGTAGGTATGGCGCTCAACTACTCCTTCCTCCTTCCTATCATGCCTGACCTGGCGTCTTTCAGTCTTCTGGGGCGCCGCTATTGTACTATTTTTGCTTGATTGGATTCCTACAGGCAGTAGAGACCGGCAATCATTTTGGGTCGAAGTGTCTTCCCAAGTCGAGAATGGTGTGATTTCATTGCCCTTCCGCTTTCATAAGTTGCATTTACGATGAGATTAGCGCTATTTACAATTACAGGAATTGGATTACTTCCTTGGAGAATAGTTGACACTTATCGTGCGTCTCCATCGAAGCCTTCCCGCTGTTTCTTACGCCTTATAAATCCCAAGGCATATTACGAATATGGAAATTGAAGAGAACTTCAACTCGACTTCGTAGAGAGGCAGGACTTCCTGACCTGTATGATGAGGATGACTTGCCAGCAAGTACCACCACTTCATGATTTCTGTTCGTCCTGCCACAATAGCCACAGGATCCACAATATGATCCGAATCATATATGTGTGCTAACTGACAAGCAGCAACAAGAGCTGCATCATCGTACGTCGCTTTATCTGACATGAATGTTATCTGAATGGCGCTTGGATAGAACAGGAAGAGTTCGCAAAGTCACAGACTTGGTACCGACCGCATGGTACCGAGTCCCATCGAGTATGTCTTTCTTATGATCGGTTTCTTCTTGTTTCTCAATACCCCTATAGGCGTTCCCTATTGGGTAAGTCAGAATGGTAGTTGCAAGGACATGGCGTTTTGATACATTCTTAGGACGGCCTTATTGATATGCTTGTTTGTTGACGGTAATTCCTTCTTCCAAGCGATCCTATGCGCTTGTATGTGGAGTATGAATCGCTTTCAGGTATGACAGACACTGTCTGCTCCTTATTTCCACCTAATTGTAACGCTTCAGAGGCCCCCGTGGACCACAGGTAGAGTCAGTTTCACTCGAAAATTCAGCCAGACCGTTGAAATCTTGAAGGGACACTCATACCAGCTTCGTTCCTGTGCGGCATTATAGCCGCTATTCTTATTTGGAGAGGTGGCCAGAAAACGAAGAGAACAAAGGAAGTTGAAGAGACCCTCCGCGCCGCCTTGTTAGTCGAGCAGCAGACTGGTGTTCCGGCTGCAGCGGTTGCGGCCACCCAGTATCAAGCGGACTCGGTGACTGTTGATCTCTCCAAAGACAAGACTGCAATACCTGAGATTGTTATACATTCTTCACCCACACCGTCGGACAACCTGGGTTCACGACGGACTCGAGCTGAAACATGGATTTCTTAAGAGACTTGCCAGATCATACTTATCACACATTATAATTACAAACACGTGAATTGAAGGATTGTTGAGAATCCTGTGCGACGTACAATGCGTACACTTCTCATCTACCTTCGTACACTGGAGCCATGGCTCCGGCGCGGCCTGCTCTTCCGCAACAACTACTCACAGCCCATGGACCGTTGTGGGTCCGACTGACTATGAATTGAGTGAACGCTGTTGAAGCGCAAGGACAGGGCATGCTCAGGCAAAGGTGGTGCGAGCCCACTTCGCCGCACTGGTTAGATTTTGGAGGGAAGCTACAGAAGACAAAGGATCAAAAAAGAACATCAGAGCGATTTGATACTAAAGTACTGACCTTCAGTCTCCTTCCAACCACGCGTCTTGAGACCACAGTCCTACAACCATTGTCAGATGGCTCAAAGAAATAGGAAAACATAAAAAGAACCCACAGGGTTAATGACCAGAAGGTGGTCCGGAACCAACTCAAGCAGAGCTTTAATGCGGTCCTTGATTTCTTGCTCTGAGGGCACACGGGGGGAGTGGATATCATAGACACCAGGACCAATCTCGTTAGAATAACCAAACGTCTTGAAAGCACTAAGAAGCTTGAGATCACTCTTGGAGGCTTCGATAGAAATGACGTCGGCATCCAGACGCTGGATCGACGGGAAGATGTCGTTGAAATCAGAATAGCAGAAGTGCGAATGGGTCTGCAATGAGTCTGTCACACCAGCAGTCGCAAGCTTAAACGAGTCGACAGCCCAGGTGAGGTAGCTGTCCCAGTCCACACGACGAAGCGGTAACTATTGAAGGGGAAGAAAAGGACATAAGTATTGATAAGCGAAGGATGTAATGCTGGGGTACACACCCCTTCACGAATGGCAGGCTCGTCAACCTGGATAGCCTGGATGCCAGCTTTCTCAAGATCGATGACTTCATCGCGAAGCGCCAATGCCAATTGCTTCGACTGAATCTCACGCGAAACGTCCACGCGAGGGAAAGACCAGTTCAAAATGGTGACAGGGCCAGTGAGCATGCCTTTCATGGGCTTCTTCGTCAGACTCTGTGCGTAGCTGCTCCATCTGACTGTCATGGGACCAGGGCGGCTGACGTCGGAAACGATGATAGGGGGACGAACGTAGCTACCGAGATACATTAGTCTTCTGGGTATTAGTTTATAGTAATAGATCACAAACCGACTGCCATAGCTCTGCACCCACGCATTCTCAGTGAAAACAAAGCCTTTGAGGCGCTCACCAAAGTATTGTACCATGTCGTTTCGTTCCGGTTCGCCGTGCACCAGCAAGTCCAAGTCCACCTTCTCCTGGAAACGAACAACCATTTCGATCTCCTTTTTGATAAACTCGTCGTACTCCGCCTCTGTGACCTGGCCCTTGGTGAGCTTGGCACGGACGGCACGAATCTCTTTAGTTTGCTAGGCGTAAAGGCATAGGTCAAAAAGCCCAGATCTGATGTGATAGATAACCTACAGGGAAGGAACCAATAGTAGTGGTAGGGAACTTAGGTAAGTTCAGATGCTTCTTCTGCGCCTCACGGCGGATAGGGAATGGGTGTCTGCGGTGTAGCATCTCTGGGGTGATCGCCGCAACACGCTTCCGGACGGCGTCGTCCGAATTCCTCTCAAATTCACGGCGTTTTGCGATCGATATCTTGTTTGCCTCGAGGGCTGCAGACACTTTACTGTCCTGCGACCCAGACAGCACGGAAGCGATGGTGGCCACTTCGGCTGCCTTTTCCAGAGCAAAAGAGAACCAGTCCTTCTGCTCAGCGGTCAGCTTTTTCTCCGAAGTGAGAGTGACAGGAGTGTGCAGGAGAGAGGAAGATGTCGCGACAATAACGCGATCACCAGTAAGCGCATCAACGGCCTTTCTGGCTAGCGCAATAGCCGCTAACAGATCTGTTTTCCATATGTTACGACCAGAAACAAGACCGAGGGATAGGACGACGCTCGAAGGTTTGATAGCCGCGACGACAGAATCAATTTGTTGAGGCTCGCGGTCAAGGTCAATATGGAGACCAGCAACGGGTAGTTTGGCAACGAATGTGAGATTATTGTCAAGACGGCCAAAGTAAGTCGTAAGCATAATTTTGGGAGCAACCTTCTCGAGCTCTGCATACGCTTGAGCGAACTGAGTTTGGAGGTTTACCGCAGAATCGAGGACGAGAATAGGCTCATCGATCTGGACCCAGTCAACACCGGCCTGCTTGAGTTGAGACAAGAGCAGAACATAGAGAGGGAGAAGTTTTGGAAGGAGCGAAATAGTCTGGAAGCCTGCCGGGGCATCCCTGGAAGCCTTACCCAAGACAAGATAAGAGATGGGCCCAAGAACCACGGGACGGGTCTCGAAGCCAGCCTTCTTGGCTTCTGTGTACTCTGCAAGAGCTTTGTTGAAGTTAAGCTTGAAGTCAACGGCATCGGAGAGCTCGGGAACGACATAGTGATAATTAGAATCAAACCTGAACGAAATATGAGGGAAGAAAGAAGGTGGGTACTAGGACAGTACTAACCACTTCTTCATTTCAGAGGCAGGGACATCGACGCCGTCCGCCTGCCTACCACGACCCATAGCGAAGTAAATGTCGAGGTCAGACAGACCTTGGCCCGTGTATCGGGGAGGAACAACATTGAATGCAGAAGAGTGATCCAACACGTGGTCGTACAAGGAAAATTCACCACTACACAATCGCTACGGTTTGAATGTACAAATTGAGTCCAGAAAAAAAAAACTTTACCTTGGAAGGAATGTTACACCTTTCTCCTTGACAGTAGACCAACTTGTCTTCTTAACATCTGCAGATGTTTTGATAAGGTCATCACTCGAGACCTTTCCTGCCCAGTATGCCTCGACAGCCTTTTTTATTTCACGGTTAGCACCTTGATCAAATAGGGTCAGCACCTTGATATGGAGAGTGGGAACAAGACCGACCAATACGAGGAAAGCCAAGCACACTAGATGCGACAACCATTTTTATGAAGTTACTGAACAGGGAGGGATGTGGGTGTGGTGAAAAGGGATGGAAAGGATCAAAAAGTTTTATATCACGCAAGGCGCTAATGTATTGTCAGTCCGGAGAAACCCGATTTAATCAAGGCCCTTCTCTTTCTCTTCGATGCTATGGTAGGAGTCGATTATCAGCAACTGTACGCCTTACAGCTACTCGATAGTGAAAATTGAATAATGTTATCAGTTATCAGTGTACTCATCATAGCCATAGCGGCGGGAACTTAATTAAGGAAGTATGACCGAACCCGAAGCTCTCCAACTTCGGTGCTCTCCGCTATGGCCGCTTACAGAATAAGAAAACTGCAATTCTAGGTAGTTTTCCAATACACTCATCGCGTTGCTCGTGGGCGTTCATCAACGTTATCGTGTTTCTTGAACAATTTAGGTCTGTCCATACATGTTAGCCAAACGCATATATTAACATTACAAGATATCTATTAAAGTTGGTCAAAGATGCCCCCAACTGAGCTAGACAGTCAATGGACGTGGAGCAGTGATAATTTCCTTCCGGACAGTGAACAGACACATAGTGTTGTATTGGGTTGTATTTTAACCCATAAAGAATTCTTTTATTTTTGCGTTTTCCGTGATCGTAATGCTTACGTGATGAACCTAATCTCTAAGCGTCACATTCTTCACATTTAAAAAGGCGCAAATTTGCCCTAACCCTAGCTTTCACCCATCCCCGCGCTCAGTTTCTAACTCTTCCTTGTTCGTTCGTCATACCCCATGCGTGAAGTTATTTCTCTCCACGTCGGTCAAGCCGGTGTCCAGATCGGAAATGCTTGCTGTAAGTGCACACGTTTTGAGCGCGTCGTTGTCTTGTAGAAACGCGACAACAACGTGATAACGATGCGCTGACCTGTGTTTTCATTTTTTAATCCTTTGCAGGGGAGCTTTACACCGCTGAACATGGTCTTAGTGTGAGTACTTCTTGTTTCATACTTGTGGATCATCTTCATCTCGTCCCCACAGCCTGAAGGTCGCCTTGCTGAGGGTTCACCATCCCTAAACGATGATGGTTTCTCGACTTTTTTTTCTGAGACTTCTTCTGGAAAACACGTCCCCCGTTCCCTCTATGTTGACCTGGAGCCCAATGTCATCGATGAAGTGAGAACTGGAACGTACAGGACGCTGTTCCACCCCGAAACACTTGTCACTGGAAAGGAGGACGCAGCGAACAATTGTAAGTACGGTAGTCTTATTTTATATCGCGCATGTAATAGTCTCTTTGTAGATGCTCGCGGTCACTATACTATCGGCAAGGAACAAATTGACATTGTCATGGACAAAGTTCGCCGTCTCGCCGATAACTGTGCTGGTCTTCAAGGGTTCTTTGTATTCCACTCATTTGGTGGAGGCACTGGTTCAGGTTTTGGCGCGCTTCTTCTTGAACGCCTCTCTACCGATTATGGCAAAAAATCCAAACTAGAGTTTAGCGTATACCCTGCTCCCAAAATGTCCAATTCGGTTGTCGAACCTTACAACTCTGTTCTTACTACCCACACGACCCTGGAACATTCAGATTGCTCCTTCATGGTGCAGTAACAACTCATATATGAGAGGTCAAATGGTGTTAATGCTGCTATTAGGTTGACAATGAAGCCATCTACGACATCTGCAAGAAAAATCTCAACATCAGCTCCCCGTCGTTCACAAATCTCAACCGACTCATCGCACAGGTCGTTTCCAGTGTCACAGCATCGCTGCGTTTCGACGGCAGTCTCAACGTCGACTTGAATGAGTTCCAAACCAATCTTGTCCCGTACGTCGATGTCACCTCAGGAATGTTTAATGCTGAATAATCGTAGTTTCCCTCGCATTCATTTCCCCCTTGCGACATACGCACCTATTGTTTCGGTTGAGAAAGCGCACCATGAGCAAAACTCGGTTGCAGATATGACCTTCTCTTGTTTTGAGAGTGGCAATCAAATGGCCAGTCGATCAACCATTTGTTTTTTTGTCCTTATTCATCCTCCCATAGGTCAAATGCGACCCTAGAGAAGGGAAATATAGTACGTGATATGCGAGAGCAGCCTTAATAGGACATGTGCTCATCAACACATTAGTGGCGTGCTGCCTTTTGTACCGCGGAGATGTCGTCCCCAAGGACGTCAACGCGGCAGTTAGTGTTATCAAGACTAAGCGCACTATTCAGGTGAAATCCTTTGTGTATTATGCTTCGCGATTGGCACTAATTTTTGTACAGTTTGTGGACTGGTGTCCTACCGGTATGCTTTTTTTGTGTCAAGCTGATCGATCGTCCTTGCTGAAATCCCTTGTCAGGATTTAAGCTGGGTATCTGTAATGAACCCCCGGCGATGATTCCTGGTGGCGACACTGCTCGGGTGTCGCGCAGTTTGTGCATGCTTTCGAAGTACATTTTCTGCTAGAAAACGGAAATTTCTGAATGGATGGGCTGACGATGACTTGTAGCACAACTGCCATCTCATCGGCATGGAGTCGTCTTGGTATGTCCACAATCCGGTAATTTTTTTGAAAGTTGGTTGATTGACGTGGGCAGATCACAAGTTCGATTTGCTCTATTCAAAACGGGCCTTTGTCCACTGGTACGTTGGTGAAGGTATGGAAGAGGTAAGCAATAGTTTTTTTTTGTCACGTCTGTTCACTATGTTTGTCGCAGGGTGAATTCTCTGAAGCAAGAGAGGACCTTGCTGCCCTGGAGAAGGACTACGAAGAGGTGAGCTAGTCGAGCAAATTCTCAGCATCAAATCAATCGTTTATGTTTGATTCAAGGTTGGCATTGACTCTGTTGATGATAATGAGGAACCTCCGGAATATTAAAGCTTTCCTTTTTTTAATGCTTTCTTCCTTCCTATCGTCAATTGTTGCATCGCATTCAACTTCATTTTCCTTTACGACTACTCTGGCCATAATACTTTAGCAAATAGAGTAATATGACACAGTCGGGCGCAGTTTGAATTATTCACTTGGCGTCTAAGTTGAGCCCTTCACCCATCATCATCTCTACACTATCTCGTCTTCATTTACAAGTACGAAGCGGTTGCCTTGTATTGTTTTCATCAACTTACGTTATATTCAACTAATAGAATGCGTGAAGTTATCTCCATTCACGTTGGCCAGGCCGGTGTACAGATCGGGAATGCCTGCTGTAAGTTAAATCCTTCTCTACATAGAAGTACATTTGCCTGATATTCTTTGTACGCGTAGGGGAGTTGTACACTGTTGAGCACGGTCTGAGTGTAGGTAACATCTTTCGTCACATTAGAGCTGATCGTTGATCGCGTGTTGTGGCAGCCTGATGGTCGTCTATCAGAAAATTCTCCTTCAATTCACGATAGTGGTTTCTCAACCTTCTTCTCCGAGACTGGCAGTGGCAAGCATGTGCCACGCTCGTTATACGTGGACTTGGAGCCTAATGTCATTGACGAGGTGAAGACTGGTACCTACCGCTCACTGTTTCACCCCGAGACTTTGGTCACAGGCAAAGAAGATGCCGCCAACAACTGTGAGTTTGATGTCAATAGGCTTGATACATGGACTCATTTCATTTTACAGATGCCCGTGGTCATTACACAATAGGCAAGGAGCTGATTGACACTGTCATGGACAAAGCCCGCCGTCTCGCCGACAATTGCAGTGGCCTTCAGGGATTCTTTGTTTTCCATTCCTTCGGTGGTGGAACTGGTTCCGGTTTTGGTGCTTTGTTGCTGGAACGTCTCTCCACAGACTATGGGAAGAAGTCTAAGCTAGAGTTCAGCGTGTACCCTGCGCCAAAAATGTCGAGCTCCGTCGTTGAGCCTTACAACTCGATCTTGACTACGCACACCACCCTCGAACACTCGGATTGTTCCTTCATGGTTTGCCTTGAGCGACGTTATTAGTACTTTTCTGACACCAGTGTCTTCAGGTCGACAACGAGGCGATTTATGACATCTGCAAGCGCAACTTAGGTGTTGCTTCGCCATCCTACACGAATCTCAACCGTCTCATAGCACGTACGCCTAACTCCTCCAAGACACCGTGAAAGTATCCGTCTGACTTGCTGGATATAGAGGTGGTCTCGAGTATCACGGCATCTCTGCGGTTTGACGGCAGTCTGAACGTAGACTTGAATGAGTTCCAGACAAACTTGGTTCCGTGAGTTCCGTTCAATGGTTTTACCAACAAACTCTAACACTAGTCGACCATAGCTTCCCGCGTATTCATTTCCCACTCGCTAGTTATTCACCCCTCATCTCGGTAGAGAAAGCACACCATGAGCAGAACTCGGTCTCTGAAATGACCTACGCATGCTTTGAGAGCGCCAACCAAATGGTTTGTCGATATATGATCTATATCGCGTATCTGTTAAACCATATTTGTTGTTACAGGTAAAGTGTGATCCAAAGGAAGGGAAATTCAGTGTGTCTTCTGTTTTCCCTTGTCACGTTGTTTCTAACAATAACTTGTTTCAGTGGCTTGCTGCTTGTTGTACCGAGGAGACGTTGTGCCAAAGGATGTCCAAGCAGCGGTTGCTAGCATCAAAACCAAGCGCACGATCCAGTTTGTCGATTGGTGCCCAACTGGTGTGTGCCGTCGCGGGGTTTTTCCGAGTTCCCATGCTTACTATATTCATATTCCGTAGGTTTCAAACTTGGTATCTGTAACGAGCCTCCGGCCCTCATTCCTGGCGGAGACCTTGCCAAGGTTTCCCGCAGCCTTTGCATGCTCTCCAAGTAAGTTTCCCGTTGACATTGTGGAGGGTGATGATTAGATTTTTACTCCGTTTCAGCACTACCTCGATCTCGACCGCGTGGAGTCGTCTTGGTAAGTACATACTCTTTATTTCATTCCATTCTGACCTGTATATCCTAGACCACAAATTCGATCTTTTGTATTCTAAGCGTGCATTCGTGCATTGGTACGTTGGGGAGGGTATGGAGGAAGTATGTGGCGTCATCAGCTTTGCTTACTGTGGTTCTATTGCTAACCTGTGATGTAGGGTGAATTCTCCGAAGCTCGTGAGGACCTTGCTGCCCTTGAGAAGGATTATGAGGAAGTACGGACATCCTTACTAGTTCTTTTCAAGAAACTGACCCGAAGGTTTATCAGGTTGGTATTGACAGTGCTGATGGCGAGGAGGAAGTTGGTGAATACTAGGCACGAAAACACAATGCTTGGAAATGATCTAGCGTATACTTCTCTTCTCCTTCATACATCTGTCCCTTTTTAGCGTTTACTTGCTTCCCTTATACCCGGTCTGTGCACGAAGATGGATTCTGCGTGTTTGTCTAACATGTCTTTTAATTGTGAGATATACACATTGTTTGCTTCTTTAGTGTGGGTTTGTGGAAAACTTGTCAGAAAGTAATATTCTATTGGACTTATATAAGCAAAAACGACAGGCTCAACCAAAGGCATTTCGCTAAAGACGCCATTGTAACAGCCACAGTATAAGATGTCCCCTTCGGGGTGACATACGAAAAAATTGGAACGATACAGAGAAGATTAGCATGGCCCCTGCACAAGGATGACACGCTTCTCCAGAGTGGACGATCTTCGGATCGCAATATTTATTTTATCTTTTTTTTTCCGTACTATGCATAGACAATGTCCTTTCGTCCATGCTACCCCATTGTAGACGGATTTTTCCACTATACTAGATCTTACCCTGGCCACATGGTGCGGTTCGAGTTTTGCTCGTGTCATCATGTTCAACTCATCATGTTTAACTAACGGATATATGTAAAACAAAACATTGCCATTGCAACTCAGTTGCATCGCCTCCAGTGCTTCATATGCTATTATCTTTTATTTCCAGAACCAAACACTCGTCACATGTCGACGTTAGATCACCCATAAAATAGTTGTACCCCCGGACCCATGGCGGAGGTTGCTAAAGAATGCAAAGCACCCCCATCTCTAAGTCCGGAAACCGTCATACCAAAATTCAAGCCTATCATCTGAAGCTCCCAAAAATCTCTCTATGGTTTTATTTCAAATCCCTCGACGATGTGCAGGACTCTAATCCTGTCCAGAAGGGTGCATTGGGGACTTAGCAGGGTACAAAGAACCGCTAAATTATTTGGCATCACATGAAGTTTTCACTAATGATAGAATCCAAAACATGAACTCACAAAGAAACTAACCCAGGGAGAAAACGTGTGACAAAGGACGCTCTGGGAAGTGTATACACTAAACGCGGCAGTCCCATATGGTTGTTCAGCTGCTACTGGACAACGAAGCGGATATGAAGATACAACTAGGGGGGTCTGATAATGCGGCGGCGGAGTCGGTGTGGCCGTGCAAGTAGTTTACTGCTGGAGGACAAGGGATATGGATGTCTGGGGGAGAAAATTTGTCAGGGAGTGGGTGTTTAGAGGGAGCTGTTCCATGATCGCACTACTACTAGAGAAGAGAGCAGATGTAATATGCTCAAGGAGAGACTGCATGGAGTCAGCTTTTTTCGGAAGGATGTAATGCTTGGGCTACTTTTGGCTCAAATATTTAACGAGTGTTTTCTTGCTGCATAGTGTAGTGTATATATTTCAGTCACGAGATGGCGTTCGCTTGCTAAGTAAAAGGGGAAGCAGACATAAACACAGAGTATCTGGGTGCTTTGAGACAACGTTTTTTTAGAGGTCAGGACGTATTGCGAAGTGGTCTTGGAAGCCGGAGAGGACATGGATACTTGAAGAAGAAGAAGTGCTTTTAGTCGTAGACGTTCAAATTCATAATTATTTTTAACACATCTATATTGGGGACACTACACTGATGCGTCTGACTTGTATATTTTGGATCATTTAAGAAGCACAGTCTAGTAGAGCGATGACTAAGCGAAGAGGGCTATAGCCTTGATGAACGCCTCACTCCGGGAATCTGGCTCGTGACGACGCCAATACAAATACAAGGTTCGATAGATTTAAACAGCTGATAACATTAGAGGCATACTATGCAATGCCTGGTATTATTTCTTGTAACTCCACACCATGGGCCACTATCATTATGAAAGAAGTGATAAGATAACTCGAATCGAGTCGAATATTTTGATTCATGCAGCCAATATTACAAGTGTCCATGATGGCACTTGTTACGCTGCAACGAGTGCGTGTAGATTATAAACTTCTTTACGGACAATATAATATACCTCAGATACTGTTCCCTCCATCACTACTTTGCCTCTCCCAGTCTTCCTGACGGCTACCGAGTCGCCAGCTGTCTCCCCCGCCGTCTTACTGGCTGCTCCACCACAAACCAAAACACCTTCACCTGCAAATTCGGCTGGGATCCCGAGTTTTGCCAAGCGTGACTTCAAGGCAGTCAGCTTGAGGTCACCGATCATGGTTGATCGTGGCAGAGTGGCGATGGGACGCAACCCTATAGTAGCAACAGGCTTGGTGTCTTCGTCGCCCTCTATTTTCACCGCAGGTGCAGCTGCGGACACTGGCTCAAGTATGGGGATTGAGGAAGTAGCATGGCTTGTGATATGACCAACGACGAAGCCAACTTGATTGTCCTCAAACTACCAGGTGGAATTGTTAGTCAGCGATCGCCCTATGCGTATCAACGCTTACACTTGACATTTTGATAGAAGCTAATAACTCGTCGCTGAGGGATATTGAAAAGCTGTTCGTATGTTGTCCTATCTGGCAGGTGTCCCCGAGAGCTGGAGCATATATATCTTTTGTCATTGCCCTTATCGCACCACAACTCTCGATCAAAGACTCGGTAGCCTCCCGGGACGCATGTACGATAATCTAATATCCGGTGAGGGGATGTGAGCAAGACCATACAGTGACTCTGCATTTGATTACCATTTTACGAGGATTGACTTGCGGCACAATTGTTTTTAATGCTCGTCCATCATTGAGCCCCTCCATATCCACAAAGCACAACTTGCAAGCCAGCCTTACTTCGACGTTGTGGGACACGAACTTAGATGGTGGTTCAACCGCCGCATTCTGAAAAGATAGAGAAGTCAACAAGACCAAAACCAAAGGAATTTAGTTATTGATCACCTTCGCCTCATCTTCGGCAAGTTTACTTCGTTTAGCCTCCCGTACCTCGTCAGTCTCGGCATCCTCTTCGAGAGCCTTCCCTTTACGAAGCCACATCCCAACATCGATCGTCTCGCCATATGAATCCACACGACGTTTTCTCTCCACGTATGGGAACATTCGAAAACGCTGAGTCTGACCAGCGGCAGTTTTGAAGAACGAAGTCGTGCGGGAGACATTTCCTTTGAGGTAGATGTCATACGAAAGAAGTTGTTTTGTCAATGCTTCTTCTTGGTCGAAAACCCAGTCACCATGCTCCCCGGCTCCACCTGCGCCTTGCTTTCCCCCGCGACGACGTGATCCACCGCCCCCACCAGGTTCGAGAACAGCTGGAGATGCGACTTCCTCCGCTCCTTCTTCCGCACCCTCTTGCAGATCATCATCTGACTCAGAGTCGCTATCCTCAGAATCACTGTCATCCTCATCGGCCTCGAGTATCATTTGAGTCCTAGCCATGGCTGCTTGATGGGCTGCCTCTCGCTCCTTGGCCACTCGCTCTCGCTGGAGATATGCATCTAGTTCAGCCCCTTGCAGGGGTACTTTGGAGTTGAGCTAATAAAGCCTAGTCAGTGTCTGACTTGAGGCCGACATCAATATATGCTAACTTTTAGGTTGATCGTCTCGTCAAGCTCGATAACCGACCCTATGTTACCTTTATCCCACCTCTCATCGTCTCCTTGGCGTTGATTCCACTTATCCAACAAGGAGCGACTGAGTGTCCCCTCTTCTGACTGTGAAGTAAGCAAGACTACATTGTCTCGCACAGACGCAAAATCAGCAAACAAGGCCCGAGACGATCCGTGGGACAATGAGGAGGGTACCGCGAGGATAAGTTTGGGTTTGCTTGACGGGTATGTGGCTGTCAAGGCTGCGGGAGAAGAAAAAAATTCCAAATGACTTAAGGGAATCAAAATACATATCTTCGTTGGGAAAATTCTAGACTCACGGAAATCGGAGGGCAAATGCTCCAAAATTCCGGTCATCTTCCGCAGCGCCCCTCTTTCGCTTTCTACCGTCGTCGCCTACGTCCTCTTTGGAAATGGTACCACCAAGCCATTCCATCATACTCCTCACAAAAGTTAGCATTTCTTCTCCTGTATTTGAGATGAGGCAGATAGGACTTTTTAATTTGGAGTAAGACCAGTGCTGGTCCAAAAGAACAAGGAGCTCGAGGAGACGCGTCGAGGCATCACAGGGAATAAGCAACGAGTTTGTGCGCAGAGTCGTTGTTATGACGTCTAGGTACATACATATGTTAAATGTGGTATGGGAAAAATGAAAACACGCGATTGCCACCAATTTACCTAAAAAAAATGAATCACGATCCTTTCGACGGCTGCTGACGACGAGGGCACGTTCTGCATCAGTTATCAACAAGTCAGGACGTGCGAGTGGTTCGAAAACGCCAACTCCTCCAGAGGAAGGTCGCAGAATCACTGTGCCATCAAGATGTCGTTCGCGAGTATGATTAAGGTCGACAGCGTAGAGAATGGTGCCTGATGTAGGAGACCTAATTTTCCAAATGGTCCCGCCCAGTGTATGGCCAGCGCTATAGGGTGTAATCGTCAAACCCTGGCACTTTCCTGTGGGCAAGCAATTTACATGTATATACACACGAAGAGAACATTGGCTGCGTCAGATAAACTGACCTTGAAGATGAGTGGGTTGCGAATATCGCAGCGCAGTGAATGAGTCAAACGCATCGCGCACTTGCTTTATTGTAGCGATGCATTTGCCACCGGTGTTGCGCCTGGTTTCTTCTCCAACATTGCCATTTTGCTCTGGGGTATCGGCGTCGACCTGCCTTTGCACTCCATCATCCACATCCTCTTCGGACCTGAGAGCTTCTATATGATCAACCACGGCCATTCGAGCCATAGCCTGCACCGGAAGAGTACAATATGACGGCGCTCGAAGGTTCCATCGCGAATAAGCATATGGGATTAAACCCGCGTGTGCTAAATCTCCGTGAGAGAGCAGAACAAGATCAACGGTATATGCTATACTGAACTGGAATTAGTTCTATGCAGTAGGACTAATGTGCACGCACCTCTCTAAAGAGCGAATGTACTGGTCCCAAGGATCTTCTCCTATGTTATCTCCTTCTTCGGGCTTTATTATCTGGGGTTCAGGACTCCAGTCCGGTGAGCCGCAATCCAACAAGATTCGTACGTCGTCCACCTGAAGGAGGTAGCAAAGTGGCGTTGTTTGAGATGATTGAGCACCGCCAGCCAGTGGTGTAAAGGTTATCATAGCTAAGGGGTTCCAAATGATGGTTTGGAATACCCAGTAAGTCTTTGGTTCACCTACGGGAGGAGAGAGTCTTGACGACCGAAATCGCCTTTCCAAACTCCGCAAAGTTGACTTGTTCTTGCCATCTCTCTGTCGTTGTCTCCAGCTTCTTACGACGTTTCTTTGTTGTACGTAGGTGATATTTCTCGAGTATCCCTAACACTAATTGATGTCACGCCTAGCAAAATCTCTTTGAAAAACCTTGTGCATCCCGTTTCGCATCTTCATCATCATGGGTTTGTCGGTCAGTAAGTTACTTGCAGGTATGTGTGGTATCCTTCTAGAGTTTCTCTGTCTCACATCCTTTTTAGGGCTGTTTGGGAAGAAGGAGATGCGTACGTGACGGTGTTTGTGCTAATTGTGGGTGCCACTTATTTAGCTACATCTTCTAGGCATCCTCATGGTCGGTCTCGATGCGGCTGGAAAAACAACCATCTTATACAAGTTGAAGCTTGGCGAGATCGTGACTACAATCCCTACTATCGGTGAGAATTCGATAGCTCATTTCACTTTGTAAGCTCATCATGACTGACTAGGTTTCAACGTGGAGACTGTCGAATACAAAAACATCTCGTTCACTGTATGGGACGTAGGAGGTCAAGACAAAATTCGGCCATTGTGGAGGCATTGTATGTGATTGGTTGATACGTGGCACATCATGGCGCTGGCTAAAACGCGAATTAGATTTCCAAAACACCCAGGGTATTATATTTGTTGTCGACTCAAATGATCGTGAACGTGTTTCCGAAGCCCGTGAGGAGCTGCAGCGCATGCTCAATGAGGACGAGCTGCGGGATGCTCTTTTGTTGGTATTCGCCAACAAGCAAGATCTGCCAAATGCTATGAATGCAGCAGAGATTACGGACAAACTTGGGTTGCATGGACTCAGGCAAAGGACATGGTACATTCAGGTGAGTGGTATACGATAGGTATGATGCGCCTCTCTCACAAATGACAAAATACAAAATAGGCTGCTTGCGCTACGAGTGGAGATGGTTTGTACGAGGGTTTGGAATGGCTCAGTACTAACATTAAACGACGGGTGTAATTAATGGCTCTCATTATGTCGCCCCACTCAATATCCTCATTAGCTAGATCATTCTTTCTCCTCTTGGCAGTGATCATCTTGTGTACCATCAGGAGTCGTGTTAATGTTGTTGCTTCTCTTTTCTCTTCAACCAAAATTCTGGTGTGCAGCGCAGCTTCGTTCCACCCTACAAGGGAGCTGTTTGAAACTTATGTGATTCTTTCATAATCATTAATTGATTAGCATCCTCAGCTTGCTGCATGGGGAGCTTGTCCGAAACATACAGTCCTGTGAACTTGCGTATAGCTATAACAAGGAACACGGCACCAATTACTGACCCAGTACGTTGTACCTTGCGCCTTGTTCCACAACGACGAAGCAGCTGAACCTGAACAATTGACACGAAACAACGAACGACCTGATCAGCACTGATCAACCGGAAAAAAAAAAGGATTAATAGGGCTTGTGCCGGTTGTTTTTCCTTTCCTTCTCCAACTGTTTCGCCTTCCTGTGGCCAATTTCCACAGGTCTTATAGCGGTGGTATCGGCTTTCTTGAGTTTAACGGGCCTATTGCCTACATACTTTCCTGTCAAAGGCAACGTCAAATATCAGGACCCTTCAAATAATCATGAGCTGATTTTGCAAGACGCTAACCGTCCATTTCCTTCCAAGCTTTCAAAAAGTCTTCAGGGTCTGAGAAGGCGACAAAACCAAATTTTGCCTAGGAAGAGTCAGCAGAAACAAGAGTACACAAAAAGAGATAAAAGACCTTTTGACTCAACCTGTCCCTGATGACCCGCGCCTTTGTGAAAGACGTATACTTGTTGAAGGCGTTCGCAAGCACGTCATCAGAGACATCGTTGCTTAGATCACCGACAAACAATCGAAACCAGTCTATCGGATATTGGCCAATTCAATTCAGTGCATGTACGTACGGAGCTAAGTTACTCACTTGGATCCCACTCAAGTAGTGTCTGGTCTTCCCAGACCTTGCCGGCTCCTTTACGCAAAACAGTTGTGCGCTTTCCTCCCTTGGCAACCTTACCACCTGCACCACCTCTCTTGTCTATCATGGCTCCTGGGACATAGACACTCTGCTGAGCGAGTATTCCGACATCGTATTCGTATGCATTCGCAGGAACTGGGGCACTCGATGAGGGGCCAGGAAGTGAAGGACCTTGGTATGGTTGATGATATGGGTTTACATCGTATCCCTGGGATTGCTGGGCAGCGTACTGGGTGTAATAAGGGTTTTGGCTCATGGTGGCAAGAAGGAGATTGCCGAATCAATATGCAGTATGTAATATATTACCTAACGGTTAAGTCCCTCAACATCGTCAAGATTTCTTTACTCCCCTCAAAGTGAGTATTTTCTTAAACTTTTATCATTCATAAGGTGTAGACATGGTCGAGGATTGAAGATAAGGTGGTATGAATGTGATTGAATGGTTTAGAGTGATGGATTGATGTTCTAGGACTTGGATGCACTTATAACGAACTCGTCTCTAACCTCGGGATCGTATTGTCCCAGATGCCTTTCGTCAAGGTTGTCAAGTCGAATGCTTACTTTTCCCGGTACCAAGTAAAATACCGTCGTCGGAGGGAAGGGAAAACGGATTGTGAGTTCAAAGATTTCTTTCAGATACTTTGTCTTGACATGCACGAATAGACTATGCACGCAAACGTCTCGTGGTTCAGGCGAAGAACAAATAGTATGGAGACCACTTTCATCTCAAAAACCTTTTTCTGACTGCTCACCAGCAATGCACCTAAGTACCGCCTTGTCGTCCGTTTCACCAACAAGCAGGTTATCTGCCAAATCGTATATGCACGGATACAGGGTGACTTTGTTCTATGTGCCGCACGGTCATCCGAGCTACCTCGCTACGGTATCAAGCACGGCTTGACAAATTGGACTGCTGGTATGTTAACTTGCAAATTTGGATTTTGTTGTTCTAACGCTCATATAGCTTATGCCACTGGTTTGCTTGTTGCCCGTCGCGCCCTTACCAAGCTTGGCTTAGCTGACAAGTATGAGGGTGTCGCAGAGCCAGATGGGACAGTCGCAGTGACGGAAGCCCTCGATGACGAGGATGCGCCGCGTCCATTCAAATGTTTCCTTGATGTTGGTCTGAAGCGCACTTCGACGGGTGCTCGTGTATTTGGTGCTCTGAAAGGCGCATCTGATGGCGGTATCTTTATCCCACACTCTGAGAAGCGTTTCCCTGGTTATGATGCTGAGAGCAAGCAGCTTGACGCTGAGGTGCTCAAAAAATATATTTTCGGTGGTCATGTCGCGGAATACATGGAGAGCTTGGAGGAAGAGGATGACGAGCGGTAAGTTTTGTGTCACATAACTGGCATTCGTCAACTAAGCTTTATGTATAGGTTCAAGAAGCAATTCTCGACATATTTGGCTGATGGTGTCGGCTCTGAAGATATTGAGGAAATATATCAGAATGCTTACGCCGCCATTCGTGAAGACCCGACTTTCAAACCCACTGAAAAGTCGAAAGACTGGAAAGCGGAGGGTAAGAAATACCAGGTTGCTCGACTCACGAAGGAACAGAGACAAGAAAATATTCAAAAGAAGATCAAGGAGTTTAAGGAAGGTGCAGGTGATGCGATGGAAGAAGACGCAGACGAGGATGACGACGAGTAAGGGGTGTGCGGATGTTGTATGTGTTTACTCTATGTAGCACTGGATTCAAAAGCGCACAATCGATATATGCGATATGCACATGCTATGTTGTTAGTCACACTGAAGAGCATTTGTCACGGGGACTCGGATTTACCGTACTTGCGTGACAGATTGTGACTCGTGGTGTGATCAATAAGGGTCCACATACATATCAGGCCTCGCTATAAAGCCATCATGTGGGATCGAAATCCTTCAAGTTCAACTCATATGTCTAATTATCAACTCTACCAAGAGACATTAACCTCTGCGGGCTATGGAACTCCATTGTGGGAGCCGTCCAGTACCACTGGCCAAATGCCATCACGAATTGGAGATGTTGGATATCTTCGGTTTGGCACATTCGTTCGCCTGTTCAATGTGACTTTACCCTCTGGGCACCCGGAAAATGAATACGGAGAACCAGAACACTACGTTCCTTTGGTAGTCCATCCCACTCAGCGAGTTCGCACAGTGCTCCCGAAGGGGATCATAGCCAGCTCGGGTGTCCAAGTTTTTAGCTCTCAGCAAGATGACAGGTCAGCCAATACATCTCTGGGATACGCTCAATTGACAGTATGGCCAGTGATACCCCAATCAGCTTCAGGTGTACAGAGAAAGTCGGAGCAGTGGTGATGACTGATGACGAAGTGGTTCGCCAAGACGTCACTCACCTGGCACCTCTAGCGGATTACGCTACTACTCACGCACGTAACTGGATCAAGTTTGCACGACATACTCTCATGCGTGACATCGCGTTGCACGAATTGATCCTGTTGACTGGCTGTGATATCACAAACGGCCGATACTCTGTCACCGTGTTCGATGGTGCCAGGACTTCAAAGAGATCTGGACATGGCGCATCCTTCCAAATTCTTAATCCTTCATCAACGACGCACACCTGCTCAAGTCCACAATTCATCAAAGATTTTCATCATAATTATGGGCCTTCGCCGTCGAAGCATTCTGTGGCTCCATGCTTGTTTATTCGTGGATTCAAAGTTTTAAATCGCGACATTGAGAGGATGGAGCGCGAAGAAGGATTCCAGAATGACCTGGGAGACATCTGCGGCGCTGCTCAAGTATGCCTGGGATCCATTTCTCGAGATTAATTGCGCTGATCCATATATTTCGTTTAGTTCCGCGGGCCATTGGATGCGGTCCTACGCTACTTGTGTGATGTAGGTTGTTATTCAGGCCTTCCGGCTGATACTTATATAATTATTTAGAAATCTACCGCGGAGATGGCAATCGCTCACGACATTGACCTTACCCGACTACAACATGTGAGCATTATGGGCGACTAACGTTAGCCTTCTCTGACTTCACGCCTAGAAGGACAAGGTTTCTTGGAATTATAACTACGTTTTGAGTAGGCTACGAAAGGGCCACCCACCTTTTGTCAAGGCGAGCTTAGGTACTTAACTCACACTCGATTATGTCGTATCGCTTGTTGATGCCGCCCAATAAACAGCGACTTCTCTCATATAACGCAGTTTGTATCCGACCTTGTAACATCATGTTGTCGACATTCTAGATCCTTGGACCATCCGTCGCTCATCCTTGTCCTGTATCCCTAGTACTATTATTCTACTGTAATCAGATCCGAAGTATGACACAGAGTCACATCATGAGACAACTTGAACACAGTTGTTAGTATGGAGGTATAGATTACGGTAAGCTTGCAAATTGGAATGAAAATATGCCTCCCAACTCGTGTGAAAATCGCTATTTGGTTTCGGGCTTTGGGAACGCCGCAAAAATGTAAATAAGATGAACGAGCACACCTGTTAATGCCGCATATCAACGAATGTTCTAAGATGGAACCAAGGATTAATAATTTGACAATATCAGCTTGTTTTGGTTTCAATTTGAGTTCTTTTACACTCATATAGCTAGCTAGCATGAAGACATAAAAAAAGCTGTATAGCCAATGTTTTATCTTTGTGTTGCTTAGGTCCCCTGGACCAAAATTTTGCTCTGAGGTCTCAAAAGCACCTACATGGCAATGATGCCCAAAAAAGGTCATTGCCACAACCTGAAAACAGTGCCATGCAAGTTTGAGGATTCAAACATTCATGTGACCCATACAGGCTAAGGAGAGCCAAAACCTTCATAATATATAGTACATATAGCATAAAAGGTTACTCTAGTAACTCTCAACTGTCCTTTGTTCTTGAAGAATACATGGATATCATATCTAGCTGCTGACCATTTCACTCTCTTCAACTGTTAAATGATGATAAAAGTAATATTATGCCTGATATAAATTCTCTTCCTCTTCTCAAACTCATCTTCTAACCATCTTCACTTCCTTTCATTCTCCTACTTATGCTTAAAGTTTGGCCTTGGGTGTGAAACATTATGGCTTACAGGTTCCTTGTAGCTTCCATTGCTGAATTTATCACCATGCTTGAAAAATATGAGAATGAGGCTAATATCATATGCAGGTATTACAAATACCAAACTCACCTAATATTCAGTCTCTGTAGCTTCATGTTAAGAACTGAGGTGGCAGTACAGATGAAACTCAATAAAGAGTTGACTGAGGTTTGGGGCCTTATACTGAGGTGGGCCAAGGCTGAGTGGTTGAGTCCGATGGGACTTGGCTTCAGCTTATTGTCACAATCATGATTTATCCCTTGCCTCAGCTTTCTGACCTCTCCAAACGATCTATTTTTGAATAGTCCATTTGGAATCCAAACCATCAGAGCCTCTATCACACATATTTCCATCAAACACCTTGTCACCATAAAGCACCATGAATCACTCTATTAATAGCAAAGTGAACCAATTGATAAATCAGGTCCAATCATTCCTCTTCTATCAAAAGAAGCACCTGCACTATCCCCATCACTATCCCCATCTCTTTCAAGGAACCCAATATCAGGGGCTGATTCGAGGCCTCAAAAGCTTTTTGTCAGGGGACAACCTGTTTTCACTGAAATCTCCACCTCTACAGCCTTCACACATACGAAGCATAGGCCCGAAGCGTGAGAACCTCAGTCCGAAGCCTTGGGTCATTGACCCGAAGTGTAAGGGCAACCCTCCTAGCACTCTCAGATACTAGCAGAGGGGAGATCCAAAGTGATATATAAGTAGAAAAATACAAGAAAGGGAAACTCTCACCTAGCAGAGGGGAGATCCAAAGAGAAAAGTCTAAGGGTCCCCTCTACCAGTGATACCACTATATACAACTACCTAACACCCAACCAGGGGC